>BHDV01007367.1:15837-60230 GCA_005406045.1 Adoxophyes honmai
TGTTCGTATTAAGCAGGTCACATTATTTCTACGTTTGACATTTGAGGTTGTCATTTTAGTCTCCCGTACTAAAAAACAGATCTTAAGCCCAGATGAGTGGGGACCATAATAATTACATCCTGCATTAAGATGCGTTAAGACTTAGTTGAAATTTTTACAAATTGTTCCATTGTGACAGGCAATTAGATATTAATTTGTATGGTTAATCTATAAATTTGGCTTTTCAACTCGTACAAACAATCACTAATTTTTCACCAGTGATAGTGAGGTGTGGTCATTACAGCCATTTTGTTAAAATTATACCGTTTTCTTTTCCCTGCATTTTGACACCTTGCATATATAATAATATAATTGTGACGATACTTTTGCAGAAGCGTCCTCAAGCTAACCAAGCGAAAACTAATTAATACTCCATTATAAAAGCAATGGCAAGTTGAGGATTAAAACGTGGATTTTGTCGCAGACCGGATTATTTCAGAATCAATTACCGGAGGACCCTCCATTACATTAACACCGATCTCATTTAACTTTAAAAAGAACACTTGTCAGACCGAAGTGTAACGGCGAATTTGCAGTGAAGTTAACTGGAAGGCATCTTTGCTTTTGAATATCTATTCTATTCTGTTGTTTGGAATTCTGTCGGTGTAGAATTCACTAATTTGAACTACATAAATATTATATTTTGTATTTTTCTAGAAATACAAATATCTTTTACTACATATTGTGTTTAAAAATAATTACGAGTATAGTCGCTTAATATACATTATAAGTACCTACCAATAACGGAAAAAGGATTAATTTATCAAAAAGAAAATATCGAAAATCTGAGAATTATCAAGAATAAAAACAAATGTTTAGAGAAATCTCTCTTCAGTTGTTTCCCCTTCTTTACTTAAATTTACCGGGAAATGTCGAGTAAAAATTTGAACAACTGTAAAAGATTTTGTTGTGATTTGTACCCAAAGAAACATTAACCCTGCTGCTGCATCTTGAATGACGATAAACAAATACTAAATAGTGAGACAATTTAATACAATGCTGCAATTTATCCTAAGACGTTGTCTTAAGCCAAGGATACACTAGGGGACAAATGTGCCGCGACACGTCTATATTATGCGGATTTAAGCAGCGACATGTCGAGCGAAGTCCGGCAACATCGCGCTACTTCGCTCGACATGTTGCGCGACACGTGTCGTGGCACATTTGTCCCCTAATGTATCCTTGGCTTTATGATTTCGTGTGACAGGCGGCCATTACAATCCCAAACAGCTTTCATGGAGTACTTGTTGGCGACGCATTTGTTTTATTCTGTCTCGAGTTTGGTGAAGGTCTGACGGTCATTGTTTGCGACGGAGATCTAATCAGGGTTAATAATTACGAAGTCTTATTAATGCTAATCTTAATTTATCTTTAAGAATTTCACAATTTAAAGCACCTACTGCTTTGTTGAACTTAATAAAGTCCCAAAATTAATAGAAGGAAAATAGACTGAGCACTGTCAGAGAAGAGGCTAAGTCAGGTATTAATTTAGGTTTTACTCCACATGGTTTTGTCTAGCCACTTGGCTAGTCTGTAGCCCTTCATTTCGGAGCCGCGGCGACTGCTGTCAAACACGCACTACGCGCCACTATTTTGATTTTAGCATAATGATGTAATATCATTGGAATGTTAATTATAATGAAATATTTCATTACGTCCAGTAATCCCCTTTATCAGTGAGTAGTCAAGTGGTTGTGGAGTTCCCTGATATTTTAACACACATACATACATACATCATATTCTCACGCCTGTATTCCCAAGAGGGGTAGGCAGAGCACGTGAATTCAAAAATCCAGTGCCACGTTTAGCAATTTCAGGGTAACCAGATGGTTAAACGTGATATTGCAGTGATAGTTAGCTAGCTCATCGCCCACAATACACTAACCCTTTCCCAGAGTCGACTCTTACGACACCCACGGGAAGAAAGGGGGAGGTGCTATTCTGATATTTTATATCAGCCGTGTGGTGCAGGGTTAAAACCCTGTGCGAAAATGAGGTGTGCTTAATATACCTACTATTACGTTTAATTGTTTTGTATTTTGTTTGTGTTTGTAGTAGTCCATCCAGGACCAGTGGTACATACAACGAGATCTTTTAAGAATTTTTGAGATACGTCAAAACGAGAAAATTTAAAGTTTTACACCTTTTTAGTTGATCTATGTTACGCTCTAGAATAACTACACATTGCACAAAGAATGGGTAAATTTTTACTAAAATTATTTTTTCGGGAAAGTATAAAAGAGCAATAACCTGAAAGCTATTTCAGTTCATAAAAGGTATTAAAAGTTGTGGGAAGCGTGAATATCGCCTACATTGTTGCGATCCTTGCGCAAGCCTATTACTTTGCTAACAGGCCATTATATAGGTATATTAAATACTTCTAAGATATCTTCATGTTTTTGCAGAATATAGCACGAACATTATCTCAATGAATAGGTATTATTAATATTGAACTTGGATACCTAAATTAGGAAGGAGTATTTTGCGCCACCTTGTCAAAGAGTCCTGGACCAGGTTAAGTTCTTTATGACTACCTAAAAATAAATTTAATAAAACAATGTCTCACCATATTGCCGTGTGGTGTCGGGACAGAATAACACCTCTCCATTTCAGCGACTAAGGACTAAGGAAATAGGTTTAAGTATCCTGTAGGCGACAGGCTAGCAACCTGTCACTATTTTACTTCTTCCATCTTATCAAACCTAAAACTATGCTAGAAGTGGCTGGTCTATGTCACGTTTCGTGTGCTCTGCCTACCCCATTTGGGAACACAGGAGCGATTGTATGTATGTATGTTGACAAAGAATCCCGGGTAGGTTGAGTCCTTTATGACTATCTAAAATTAAATAAAATAAAACAATGTCTCATCATATTTTGCTGCGAAAATTTGAGTTACGAAAACGTGGCGACCCCTTTTGTTGTTCCTATCCGTTATCTGCGGGAATTCTAGGGGGAAATAATAAAAAAAGCCATTTGTCATCTTCGTAGATAAAAAGTGAGACAGGTACGGGGCTACGATGGTCTTTCGGTTGTTTGTTTTCAAGTAATCTCGGTTTTGGTGCGAGTTCTTCTATCACTTTGCACCCTATTGGCGAAATACGGATGTGGCTTTAATTTAGCCAGTGAAGGGCATTAAATATTGAGTTATTAGTTTTTAATCAGCCCCTTTTGCTGCAATCGTGCATGAGCACCTTCATTAGTTCAAACAAATTGAACGCCACTACAAAGTGCGTGAATTTGAATTACATACGAATACGACCACAAATTTTAACTAGTTGGAAGCTTCAAACGTTGTAACGTACAGTAATAAATTACGAAAATAAGTCTAATTAATTAAGCGTAATACTTTTCTCATTTTCCAGATATAATTAGTATGCAGGTGTATTTAATGTATTGACATTCGAGACATAGCGCCATAGACGAGATTTGAATGATTAATGAATTTTACCAGTGGTAGTTTACTAGAATGAAATAATTGTATTATATTGTAAGAAATAATTTAATAAAGATATTTAAAATATTTATGCTAATATTTTGTTTAAGTTAAGTTTTTTCTTATGCGATCAAAATGTATCAAACTGTTTTCGCTAGGGCTTAGTAACTACCTTTTAAATATAATGGTCGTGTGGAATTCACACGTACGGCACGCTACATTAATAGGTAGGTACTATTAAAAAAAACTAAAGCAAAATCGTGATTAACTGTATTAGAACAATTCATGTGATTTATAAAATCGCTATAAGTATAAGCCGTTACCACATGAAGTTAGCTATATTATTATGTATGTCAGACCTGTTACCAGAGGTGAGAGTAAACATAGACTAAACTTACTATTTCCTTACCAACATGAGTTCCTCCGTTATGGCGCTTTTTAATCGAGGTCAAAGTTACGTAGTAGATGTAAAAGAGTGAGACTCCTATACAGCACCATTTTTAGGAACGCCACTTTGTACTGAGATCATCGGGCTTTAATATACCTAGAGTCTGCTACAACTGAATTCTCCACATCCCGTCTTCAAGACGTACTACCCTAAACAACTATTTTGAACCAATACCTAGGTACTTGCATAATATACCTAAAATGAACTGCGCAAAAACCCTGAGAGTTAAAGCGCAATTCTTTCCATTTAATCTGTTATTTCGTAAATACCTAAAGCGCCTTATCCACGGGCAAGTTAGCAACGGGAGGGTATCCCAGGATATTTCGAGCAAAATAAATTCCCACTTAAGCCTAAATATTGCCGCGGGAACGTTCGAGGCTTTCGCGCGAAATTTGTTCGACGGTGAAATGAGGAAATTAAGTTTTCTTTAATATTAAATTTAATAGCGCACTCGGTCGAAAAGCGGCTGTAAATTGTTTAGTGTCTCACGAACAGGGAGACGTCACTGAGTTATCCAGTTACTGTAATTGATAGAACAACTACTTATTATAATAATACCTATTGAGAATCCAGAATAAATAAACTGCTGGGCCTGTGTCTCCTCTAAGTATGGGAGAGTGGGTTGCAGTTTTAACGCGGACCTAGTACGGATCGGGAATATCACACGCAACATTGAGTTACATAGATTTTATGCGATGTTTTCCTCCTCAGTATAGCTTTGTATGTCTTACGGCTCGACATAGTGCTACATACAATAAAGTATAAGACCATAAAATATGCATATGCACTACCTATGTTGTACAAATAAATAATTTTTTGATTTTGATTCGAATTCACGATTTTCTTGATGAAAGGCCATAAGCCGATAGGCTACCACCGGTTAAATTATTATGTCCACTAGAAATAGAATAGTTTCTAAATATCACCGCAATTACGAAGTACGGTAAATCCAAGTGCTGTGAACAAGTTCCCTAGGATTATGGCGAATTCCGTAGTTAGCTGTCAATGTAATTAGAAGAAAACCATTTCCTTAATGAAGATTGAACAAAGTAGGAGGCTGGAGCTAAAAAATCACAACATTCCATTTGGCTATAACAAAAGCCTGAAATTTCCCGAAAATATATCCTTTATTTAGACGTTGGAAGAGCCTCATTAATGCCGGCGAGAGTGGGCTCCGGTTAGTACTCTTAATAATCACATTTTTACAGGTCTGGGTTAACTTGGAGTTTGGTTGGTACTTCTTTAGAATCCTTCTTTAGGTATAATGATAAAATGAAATGCTCATTAAACCTCTTCGCTGTCTGTAACTTTGTAATAAATAGTTGAATTCTGATTACACATAATATATTGCGATTATGTCACATTTTAATTTTATAGTTATTGTGTGCCAGGACTTGAAGTTGACTTATTAGTTTACAATATTAAAAATGATATTATCTTCAGAACCAGTCACGCGTGAATTTGTATCAAGCATCATAAAATTTTTAGTTTACAAACTTTCACATAAGCAACTTCAGTTTAACGCATAAATAAACATGTTTATGAAGTACCTTTAACATTTCATAAGAAGTAGAAAATAGTAGGTACTATTATATTTCATTTCTACGATGCTTTGACTACTAAGTAAGCATCTACTCACTGTTTTAATTTCATTTAATTACTTACTTGTTTTTTTTTTCTGTTGTTCCGTCTGTGAATGTCTTAAAAGGCGGCATAGGTCTAAATATTATTTACGTTAGGTGACTAAGAATCTGTCTCATTAGGTGCGCCTATTTAATCTAAAAGCTTTCTTTTCTTTTCTTTCTTTACAATAATACTAAAAGTGGCCATAAAATGTGATGTACCTAGTTACGGTTTCGTTTACATACTGTCACCAGCACCAATATCCGATACAATAAGGCTGCATAAATATTTGAAACGACTCTAAGGGTCAATTCCCACCAAAAGAGCAGCGCAGCGCGGCGTAGCGCAGCGACCCGCTCCGTGGAATGAGAATTTCAACTTTATTTTCATTACAATAAGACTTACTATCGCATGAGAAACTCTAACGATGCGCGCGCATGCCCGCGTCTCCATGGTAATAACAACGCATTCCATAAACGAAGCCGTGCGACTGCGCGAGCCTTAGCAGGAATGCCCGAGGATGCTCGAGCAGTCGCGACGGCCGCTGTCAATACATATGTCAATATGTCAATAATTATGTAAATTCCAGCGACTTCCTACGCATTCCAGCGGCTTCTCGAACAGTCGCAGGAATCGTCGCGCATTCTCCACGGAGCGGGTCGCTGCGCTACGCCGCGCTGCGCTGCTCTTTTGGTGGGAATTGACCCTAATACTACGGGCAATAGTACGTGACAGATAATTTTTGCGCGCTCTGCCTCGACAAATATTAATAACTAGCTTTTGCCCGCGGCTACGCTCGCGTTAAATTCGGGGTAACACAGAAGAGATCTTGTTAGTCACAGCCCACATGCCAATTTATAGCTTTTTACGTTGAAAATTGCAGAATCCTAGTATATTTCCTATCGTCATATTTTGGAAAATTCAAACAAAATCTTTATAAATTGTAGCCTATTTGCTATTCTGATATATATAAGCTACATTACTTTAAAGTTTAATTAAAATCAATTCAGTAGTTTTTGCGTTAAAGAGTAACAAACATCCAAACATCCAAACATCCAAACATCTAAACATCCAAACATCCAAACATACTCACAAACTTTCACATTTATAATATTAGTAGGATTCTAGGAACTATACCTAATCATTGAGTAATACTGATGTGACATTTAAATGAAATGTATGTATGTAGGTATTTTTCAGATTTTTATTACCTATATAGTTGAGTTCAAAGTAGAAGAAACCTTTTAAGATATAAATAACTTTAATTATGGTATCGTCACACCCTTTCCTAACGAATGGCCGCCGGACAATGCGGGTTATTAGCACCCAACACTGACATCTAAATAATTATACGCTCACTTTAGTAACACACTAGTAAAGGGGTAGGTTCCTTTACAGTTGTATTTACCTTCATTGTCAAATGAACTAAAGTTCTTAAATAGTGAAATAGTAAGCAAAAATTATTTAAGTAAACTGTTTAAGAGGAATGACCTTCATACATGATGTAACAGACCCGTACACAATAAAAATTAACTGGGGTATGTAAAAACAAGTATCTACAGCGATTTTTAAAATAGCATATTATTTTTTCACGCGTAGTTTTTTTACATTAGCCCGCAGTTTTACACGGGCTTAGTTCTTGTCATTAGTGTAGGTGGTTAGGGACTTTTAGTGGCAAGTAACCGTCTACACAGTGGTGTTAAAGAAACGTATTAGTTCGGCTGCTTTGAGTAGGTAATCTACTAATCACTAATCAAATTGCACGAGTGACAAGTATTAGTATATTTTTAGCCGCGGGTAGGTGCTTGTCGCTTAGTAAATAGGAACGGCTTCTAATTACTTGCACTTCCAGTTGTACTAATACTAAGCACTTATGTTCAGATTGTCATCATCTTCTTTCTTTCATCATCATCTTTACACACCTGTGACAAGCGTAAGTGACAAGTGCTAAGCATTAGCTACTAACCCCGTGTAAACCTAGTAATAAGTCTTTAAGCGCGTTTTCCACAACTAAAAAACAAGGGTACCATCATTCAACCTATCCCACCTAACTTTATTTATGGTAAAGGTTGGGAAATGGAACTACCCCTCAAGTAGTACGAAAATAGAATTAATATCGGCTGTCTTAAGGCCGTCACTCGTTCCCGACCTGTCACCTAGCCTGTGACTGACAGGCGTGAGGACAACCGGACAATCTGAACATAGTTTTGGTTTCATAATGATTAAAATAAATCGGAGGATATCGGATTACTAGTACTTCTAGGTAAGTAGTGTGTAGTAGGTGTAAAAATGAAGACCTAAATTGGACGTATTTATGCAGAAAGGAACCAACCCACACGATGATAGTTTTGAAAATAAATAGGAACTTTTTGTTCATAAACAAAAAGTGCTTTATGTCAAGAAATCATCGTGTGGGTTGGTTCCTTTCTGCATAAATACGTCCAATTGTTTGCGTGACTTAAAACAACCATAAACTGATAATGTCAGGGTGTGAAAACCAAGCTAGCGAGAAAATGTACTAATGTCGTTACTGTAAAATGGGGTGAGTAGGGATGACAAAGGAGTGAAAAGTGATTTTTATAAGTTACTGAATAATATATTCTTGTAACAACTGTAGCTATAGTTCAAAAGAAATGATCCAGCAATTTATGAAAATCACCTAGCAACATTAACATGTCAACCGTAACAGACGGAGTTAAAATGTCTTCAATATTAATGATCGCAACAAAGTTTTCGTAAGAAGTGTAAAAATAAATATTTTCGCTGTCCCTAAACACCTCATTTCTTGGAAGTGGGCAAATAACCACAACTTATAAATACAGTTAATGTAAGAGCCTTTCAGTAGTTGAATCACTACGTTAGTTTGTATTACACTGGTCATTAAAATAATTATTTCTCACGTGGAACAGTTTTGTCTTTTATTTTCAGTTATACTTACTACTTATTTAGGCATAAAACATACATAAAGTACACCTTTGTTCTCAAACGTGCTTTGTCGCACAAAAACTTTGCAATAGACAAAACAATGGCTGTTTCTTGCTATTATTTTATTTTTATTTATTTACTTATCACTGTTAATCCATTATCCTGGCAACGTGAGATGTTCTTACAAAATCCCAGCAAATCTACTGCAAAAAACATTCAGTGATACAATAATGGAATAAAAAATATACCAAGGAAAACCCCGGGTTATCCGTCAGTCCGGCTTCCCCCGGGACCCGGATACAACCGGGTTGCCCGGTCCATCGAACATGATTTTTTCCCCTATATTTTATTTGTAGCTCGCATTTAGCTAATGGTTATATTTGCCTTTTCCTCTGGTGTTCGAATCGCTGTCACTGAAACGTGATCGGTTTTCCATGACATTCAAAACGTAAACTTTAATACGATGGTCATACGGTGAGTTTAAATAATTATTTTCTTTAGAAATTTAAAATTAATGCGTAGTATTTTCAATTTTTGTGGGAAATTTTACAGAGCCGCTAGCGAAAAAGCGGCGTAATAAATGGTGGAAGTGAAATCTCTTAAAAAAGCGTTTGCCACGTTGCTAGCAAGTACGGTTAATTTTACAATCAGGGTACTTAATGGTATTTTTTCTGGACAATGTTTTGCTCATTGTTTTTGTTTCCATTTTGGAATAAAGCAATAACATTAAGATACAATACATACCTACAATACAGACATACATACAGGATTAGGCAGAAACTACTTTTGCTTCATCCATGTTTATAAATCTCTTCATTCATGGTAGTTTGTTTCGGGTTTTGTTCTTGATCTCACTTTTTACCAAGACATCCCCAATTCGGTCCCGGACCATCCGTCTTCCTCTCTAAATGCAGCCATATTTTTTTTTTAGTAAATCTTCTGTCATTCATGCTCTCTACATGACCAAACGAATATCAAATTCGTTAAAGAGTTTTTTTTCTGCTTTGTACCCTCTTTTTTCTACGATTTTGCTTAATAAAGTATAGTTCATATAGAATTGGCACAAACAAAAAAATCTGATAAAAAAAAACCTATGTTCTAAATTCAAAAGTGACAATTACAATTTGTTGACAATATTTCGATGTTTTAATTGTGGGTATTTTGTAGACCTTGCTCAATTTATTTGAAAGTTTTCTGTAATGGAACTCAAAGTGAGAAAACTGATGGCGAACAAATTCACGGAAAATCCTTCATGATCTGGATCAAAGGTAGCTAAGGCACTGAATCTTCACAAAAGTTCAATTTGTAGGGTTATAAAACGGTACAAGGATGCCTTGTCCTTCGATAGGAAGGCACAGGTCAAACGTGAATCTGGTACCAAGGATACAGAACTGAAGAAAAACGTGTTGAGAACTATTTAAAAAACCCAGGCCTCTCTGATTAGGACTGACCCGTAAGTTCAAGAAATGTCGCAGTACTGTGAGACGTATTCGTCTTCGAGTAGGCTACAAGAGCTATCGAGCTATTAAAAAGCCAAATCGTACCATGAAGCAGAACGTACTAGCTAAAAATCGAGCTCGATTGTTGTACGACAAAGTTTTGACCAAATTCAAAGGGTGCTTTTTGATGGACGATGAAACATGTGAAACTTGATTTCAAACAACTACCTGGCTCAAAATTTTACTTGGCTGATACGAGGGGAAATGTTGACGAAAAATACAAGTTCATAAATTTGGAAAAATTTGCAAAAAAACATATGATTTGGCAAGGAATCTGTAGCTGTGGTCTTAAAACCAAGCCCTTCGAGACATCTGGAACTATGACGTTGGATGTTTATATGAAAGAGTGTCTACAAAAACGTGTTCTGCCCTTCATTCGTAACCACCGGCTTCATGTTAAATTTTAGCCAGATTTAGCTAGCTGCCACTACTCCAGGAAGGTATTAGAGTGGTGGGAAAATAATAACGTGGATTATGTTCCCCGCAATATGAATCCGCCAAATTGCTCCCAGTTTCGCCCAATCGAGAATTATTGGGCATTTATGAAAAGCAAGTCAAAGAAGAGTGGTAAAATGGTCAAAGACCTTAATTCATTGCGACCCACGTGGAATTAACACATCAAAAATATTGGCGAAAACACTGTTCAGAAGATGATAGGAACCATTAAGAGAAGAGTTCGCTGTTATATTAATAACGAAGAAAATGTATTTATTTTTAGTACTCAATGTAAAGTAAAATACATAATCTTTAATACCTATTTCCCTAAATTTAGTTTTATTGAATAGATAAAAAAATGTAGCCAATACATTAGGTACCAATTCTATATGAACTATACTTTACTAGATAGTGATAGAAATGCATAAAAGCTTCACATGGATGAAAAAAAAATCAGATAGTCGGTTACACTGACGAAACTAAAAAAAACTCGAAACCAATATAGCCGAGATGAAATCAATCCCAGAAAGTTCTCCGAAATACGCATAAGTTGATACAGAGAGTAATATTGCAGAAGGCACTGGTTTTCCCGGAAGACAAAAAAGGAAGAGTACGGTCTAGCACTTTGTTTCTTAACCTCGGGTCGCGACCCAAAGTTGGGTCGCGGGCCATATCGAGATGGGTCGCAGGACCCGCGGGATTTTTTAAAAACAAACCGCTATCACTGCATTTCATTTGTTTTTAATTTTGAATTGGGTCGCGGTGTTCAAATTTTTTAGAATTTTGGGTCGCCAGGCAAAAAGGTTAAGAGCCGCTGGTCTAGCATTTGCTTAGCACGTCAAGAGACGCAAGTCCACTGGAGCGCGAGATATGCTGTCACTTTCTGACGTCTTTAGTTTAGTAATACTCGTAGGTATAGTACATCTCGAACAAGACGCGTCTTTCGCCTAGTCGTTCTGAGATGGCTAGTACGGACAGCTGTAGAGAAAAGTAACCCCCTAGTAATGAACCATTGTATGGGCGGGGGGTTACTTTTCTCTGCAGCTGATTGTACCACCAATCTCATGAAGAAAACACAATTATGTGATCTTAAGATTCAGGACAGACTGTCCTGGCGCCGAAAGAGAAGAAAAATTATCTCCATCTACCCCGAATAAGCCTATTTTTGACTCGTTACAAAATTACAAATAGGTACACTTACAGGTTTTCCTTTTACGCCATTAACTTAGTGTAATTTTAGTCAATTATATCAAGCAACACGTAATGCATGTGATTTTTGTTTTCATGAATATAAAATCCATTAGTAATTTATTAACTATAAAAATTAAGGCCACGAAGAAGAAGGTATTTACTCTCTGGGAGACTTTTTTTAAGAAAAAAAATTAAATGTGACTAGATATTGACATTCTCACTCATGACCTCTTTATTTTATAAATTTTATGCATGTGACATTGATTATTAATTATTATATCATAATTTTAAGAAAAAAATATTATACTATCCCAGAAACAATAATAATAATTTATGTAAAGATCCGGATAGTCCCAAGCACTACTTTTGTCTCAAAACTTTCACATGCCATGACGGCCAAAAAATGTATCAAGGATCAAATGATTATTGTGTAACACCATTATGTACCATACATTCTTACCAACAACTTTGAACTTTGAAGGAAATACAAATTAATATTAATACAATGACGGTTTAACCTAAATTCATCCCATGTGCGACTGCACGCAGCACGCGAAACTCACCAATCACCACGATGCCGATCACTTGTAAGGAACCCATCGCCAATCACCGCCGGTGCATGTAATTGGTCTGAACCAGAGTGGCAGTGGCATTCATTTAAAAGCTATCTAATTGAATATTTGATAATGTTTTACCAACTCAAAAAATCTTCTTTTTGTTTAATAACGACCGAATCTGCAATATTTCAGGCGCTCAAAATAATCGAGGGCCTAAATCAGATAATTCAATTAAAGTCCAATTCAATCGAAATGAGCAGCCTAATCTGCCCGCTTCATTCGTACGAGAAACGGGTAGTCTCGAGAGAAATTAATCGCAACGATTTGAGGGGATATTCTGAAGATCGGTGACTTTTGTCGATTGAATCGGTTTTGAAGCCGTTGGAAGATTACTGTTGCGCATAAAGCTTCAGGAGTAATTTACAAGAATTATCAAAATTTATGTTTTGCAACATAATATACTTGAATTTGTTTTTTTTTCTGGTGTCAATGCCAATGAACTTTGAGTTTAAAAACTATTTAATAAAATGTGGTAAATAATGAAATGGCTTACTTACTTGTTAGTATTACTGCTTGCTCGCGCACTAAAACCTCTTTCGAGTACATACAGTGCAGAGGTGCTCTATGGGCAAAGACTTTGACATAAGCATCAGTCGTTTCGTTACGCTCTCCGTTCTACATGATTTCAACTCGCATAATCTAAAATACCATCACCGCCGCTGACGAACAAAATATATGTCCTGAACCAATTCCTCGGCACAGCATCCACCGCGCCGGAGTTCCAGTTTAAAAAGGTGAGTGCCTTCGAACTGTACTAAATTGTCTTGTAGACCCGCGAGCCCCGGCCTTCTTCTTCTCCCTCTCACACACTGCTAATGACAGATGAAAGCATGAGAGTAATTATCACCTTCATCGCTTTTAGTCCATATTTCAGTTTTAATATTACTAAGGCTAAGCGCGCATTACGACTTTTTGTCGTGCGACACGATTTTAAAATAGCGCTGTCCATACTGATTTTTTCATCATAGTGCGCGCAATGACATATAAACCCTTACGTTGCATTTCTGCGACAAAATTGTCACGCGACAAAAAGTCGTAGTGCGCGCTTAGCCTTACAAATGTTGCAATTCTAAATCTGAAAGTGACACTGTATCACGTTTTGCAGAATAGAATTGAATATTCAAGACTGTCCTCGAAATTAACATACATAAAATATCGAGCGCGTCGAGAATACTAGTCCCGGTCCCTCAGATTAATTCTTAATCCGCCCCAAATTGTGCAGCGTCGACCGATTGTCGGCCGCTGCTTTTATTTCACCTCTGCAATTAAAAGCATGTAAAGGATTAAAATTTAATCAAACTGAAATACTTTTGCAAATTTGTTCAATTGGTTGATTCTTAAATTTATAATCCAAACATGGTTTTAAAATAAAATGTTTTAAAATAAGAAGAGATTTGGGTAATTAATTCCCTTTGTTAATAGTTTTATAGCTCAATTTCTTGCGAGATACCTATCAGGTTAAAAATCACATCTCTTCTTTTAAGTAAGTTACTCGGTTAACACGTTAACTGCGGGAAGCGAATTCAAAGACTTTCAGTCGATGCGTCGTAGGGTATATAAGATCCGACAAATGACTTTCCGTTACAGCGTTTGGGGGTCGAAAGTACCTGTTTGACCTGCTCATCTAAAAGTATCATTATTCGCATGGGTATGATGAATTTCGGTATAATATACTTTGCAACAGAGAGCCATAGAGTGGTTCATAACACAGTTGAGGTCGTTAGTAAATGGAGCCATTCTAAAGGATTCAAATGTATGTTTAGAACTGTCGGGTCTTTTATGCCCGATATTCGCACTGACCGAAAAAACTATCGATGTAATTTTAGGGCCGTAAGGAGTCAAAAAAGCATCGATATCGATCAAAATAATGCTTGTTTAATATCAGATGTATCTGTAATATTGTAACAGTCACGGTAAAGAAAATTTTACATACTCAAGATTAAATCTCGTCTTTTTTAACTTAATTAGCAGCTTCTCTGCTACTCGAAGTTCGGCGTAGTTTGTCGTAGCAGCCAGAACGATGTCATATTTTCAAATAAAGCCTAATCAATTAAGTTATGGCCATAGAGTACTTTTTATTCTGTTGTGTTGATGATTATAAATTATCCGGGTACTTTATTACATAGTGCGGTACGCAATAGTAACCCCATCACAACCTTTCTCTACCACTTCAAACCTCGTTTTAAAGTAGTGTAATATGACGCTATTTGTCGCTAGAGTTACCTACCTTTACCTTTTTATACATTTTCTATATTAGTATGTATGAGTTAAAAGTGGTGATACAACTTTTTTTTTATCTATACACAAGCACAACCCTAGACAAACTATCGTGTAATCTAGTGCGGCTATCGGGTCATTGGGCATCGGGTCACTAAGATCCTATACCGCACCAGATAGTTTTTTTTTACTTTCAGTCGGTATAGGGCATAAAGGATCCGATGAGGTTTTTTTGTAATAATTGACTACTATTGAAGAGACGATTTCAAAACAGTAACTATCTCGCTTCTACTCACCCGATAACCTGTATAAACTTGTCCCGCACCAGCGGAAAGTTAAGGAATTTGCCTGCCGCACCGTAGGCTAGATACGCATAGGGTCTATTCGACCCGAAACCGCAGTGAACGTGTTAAGGTATGTTTTAGGCGACAGAGTAGCAACTTCTCATAATCTAATTTATATAATAAGAAACCTGTAACTAAACTTGCGATTACAGTGTCAATACAATGATCCATAATAACAAAAAACACCGAGATCTTCATTTCGATTGTTTGCTCAAAATACCATTCATCTTTGGTCAACGAAAACAAAATTAGATTAGCAAAATCAGGCAACCTCATCACCCAGAATTAGCCTTAATGAGTGTCTAAAAAACGGTTGCCCATCACGCGAAGAGAGAGCGACGATAAATCCACTGGGAATCGGAACGAGCGAGGGATTTATTAGTGATTTAAGGGCTAATGAATTAAGCGCCTTACATTAGTACTGTTAAAACAAAGTTTTTTTTATTCACATACGGCGTAAGAGTTAAGGCGTAGACGGGACATTTTTATAGCATTATTATAGTTTTTATAAATTAACTCTAGATTTGAGACAGTTTAAAGGCATAAAAACTAGATGACTTATTATTATTTAAAGTGTAATAATATTGCACTTCGATTTCTTAAAAACATGTGAGTCGTATTGCTTAGGTATACAGTGTACCAAATACCATGAATGTCTTTCTATAGCAAATTGTACATTTTTGGGAGTTGTGAAAAGAAATATCTGCGACTTCAACGTAAAAAAAAATGAGCACCTACATCGTCATCATCTCAGCCATAAGACATCCACTGCTGAACAGTCTTACTCAGACTAAGCATAGGTGAACCTACCTAGTACCTTAAATTGTTTCAAAGGATTTCACAATTCTAAAACGGCCTGAAGTGCCTATAAATTTTTGTTTTAAACGCCACGTTCCTGGACAAAATCGATAACCCTGTGTTTTCAACGTCAGATATTTCCTCGAACTGAAAAGGGCCCTTAGAGCAATAGAAACGTTCCGTTTAATTCCATTTAAAGGGAATTAAAGTGTGCCTGAGTGGTAAATCTCGTTTCGTATCACAAATTAATTCTGTTATTTTGTTATTAATGGCGTATTTCTATCGCATTTCATTGTTTGCTTCACGTTTTCGACTTTGAGTGTTTGGAGAGAACTGTTAATAGTAGCTGTTCATTCTATCGCATTTTCCGTTATAATGAGAACTTGATTGTTAAAGTATACATGGCTACATGACTCGAAACGTGATGTGGGGGTATTTGAGAATAAACAACAATAATAATATTTATCTAGATCGTCTCTAATAGCAGCTTTTCAAAATTCTCCGGTATAATGACCATATTACCGGTATGCCCTATTTCTAGTATCATTCGTGTAAATTTATTTCACCGAATTCACGCACTTTAAATATCAATCTTGGAAATCCACAGTTCTCAATCATAAACCCCATGTTTTACACTATTGACATGTTTTTTACACGGTTGCCGTATTTTTTAAGATATTATAGGTTGATAGTTTTTTTTCTTCAATATGATGCCCATTGGCATAGGCGACCGTTTCGATATTTCCATTAAAAAAAATATATTTTTAATTGTACTATCGAACCAACTGATTCCTGAACCACCGCAGAACGTTGTCACAATAAACGTCATAAACATTTCCTATGTCAAGCAATGCAATGTCACTATGACGTTCACTGTGAATAGGTTCTATGGTGGGTCAGGAATCAATTGGTTCGATGGTACTTGATTCTTGATTCAAACAATTTAATATTGGGCACTACTGACAACCCTAGTGCTCCAAAATGCTAAAAAAAGCGTAATCACTGGTGATAAGTCAGTTACTGTTAGCACGTTACTAAGTTCAGATTGCAATTCCGTGTAAGCTTTAAAAATGAGGTCGTGAAGGGTCTGAAGCTAGTCAGTTTAGTATTTAATTAGAGACTAGTGGAGAAGATACTCGAGTCTGTGTTGTTGCTTGAAGTGGCTTACAACGACTTGTGGCGTAATACTTTTAAGAGTAAAGATTTTGTATTTTCCTTTTACTTATATTAAACGTTACATATCGAAATAGTTATAACAAGCATAACACACTAACGTCACGCTTATATTCTTAAACGGGGTATTCAGACCACACACAACGTAACACGTACCCGTTACGTTGCCACTTTTAGCACAATTTTAAGTTTAAACATATTCTCATATTTTCACCCCTGTATTCCCAAGAGGGGTAGGCAGAGCACATGAATTCTAAAATCCAGTGCTACGTTTAGCAATTTCAGGGTAACCTGATGGTTAAACGTGATATTGCAATGACAGGTTGCTAGCCCATCGCCCACAACACACTGACCCTTTCCCAGAGTCGACTCTTACGACACCCACGGGACGAAAGGGGGAGGTGCTATTCTAACCCGGCACCACACGGGGGAGTTTAAAGTAATAATAAAATAACTATTAACATAAAACTGCTATGAGAATCAGCACGGCACACCAACATTTCGATCTTGGCCCAACTGAAGATCCGCACTAGGCTGTCCACAACCTGTCTTCGCAGAGTGCTAGAATACTTTAATAACCTGGAGAGGCTGATGATGACTGGGAAAATAGAAGGCAAGCGTCCAAGAGGTAGAAGCCCAACACGCTGGACAGACCAAATTCGCACACTACCCTACTCAGTGCTCTTCATGCAGCAACTGATAGGGGCAGGTGGCGGCACATCATAAGAGAGAGACTGTTCCGGCAAAAATGACCACGACCCTCAGCACTGAGGAAATCGACGCAAGGAGGAGGAGGAGGCTATGGGAATCGCTCGAGTTTGACTAAATTTGAGTTAAGCTCGACATGTTTCAGTGTGCATTTGACATCAGCCGCCGCGGCTCCTAGACGAAGGGATACGGGCTAGCCCGAAACAAGTACTTAACATGAAAGCTAAACTCGGTTTTAGACGTGAGTTATCCGTATTTTTCATAATTTAGTCAGATAAAATGGATTTTTAGATATTAGAATTGTTATTTCTTAAAAAATATTTTATGACATGTAGATCTTGTTTTCTATTATAAATTACTAGCATTTTATGTCAACTAAATATAAATAAATAGCTATTTATAAATACAGAAGCCAAGTAAAACTTTACATCAGCCTGCGGACAAAGATCGAACAAAAACAAAAGTTAAGAATTACAGCGTATCTTTGGAAACATTAAATTCCTTTGTGTTAAAACAATAACTACAATGGCTGAAGTTGCTTGTAGGTTGTAGGTAGCGCAGGAAGTTTTGTACAAGCCTTTGTTTCGGAGCTCCTTTGCTTTAAAACAGGGTAAGTTATGTGTACGTACATTCGTATAACCGTATCCATTTTAATTAGCAACTTCGAATGTACTTATATAAGAAATTAAGTAAGATTTTTTTTAAACATTTGACGATAAATCGTTACATGCATACAATCACGCAGACTGACTGATGACTTCACAAACAAAATCATGGCTATAATATCACGCTTCGTCGGCACTTCTTCAGATATTTTGAAACTAATGATAATGATTAAAAGCTTACAAATGAAATGCCACCGCTAAAATTTTGATCAAACGTTATCCCGATACACTTTTGTTTCACCTAAGTCCACAAACGGTCTGATCCCATTTCGTCATTGTCATTCGTCCACAGCCCGCGCGATCCCGACATAATTACGGCGCCGGCGAGCACGCCGCAGCGTGCATGTGTCCGGGCCACTTCATTATCGCAACGAGGCGTGCCGACGCATAATGGGCTAAATGCATGCGACGAACTGGGAAGAGACCTAGCTTAGGCTTTTAGTTGGTGGTGACAATTTTAGCATTCGTTTTGTATGGTTTTGTTGTTTGGAGACGACACGAAGTGACTTAAGCTATGATTAAAAATACATATATTATAGATACACAGTAGTGTCGTTGAGGTTACGTCTTTGGCTGCTGCTGTGTGCGATCGTGATTTAAATCACGCCCTAAGACAGACAGACAAATTATCACCAGAAGCATTACTGGATTGATGGTACCTCTCTCAGGGTTGGAAGCGCATCTGTAATCAGTTTAATGTCGAAGGTGTTTCTGGGCTTACAGAAAACAGTTCCATGACGATAATTTACGTTCCAGAATACAAATGGACAGTAAATCTACTTACTATAAGTTACTACTGAAGTTTTTGTAGTTGCTTCTTATGACATTTATAGTAAATGTGTAGGGGCAAACCGGACATCAAAAGTGGAAAATTGTTACTCATTTGCATAATACAAATTATGTTTTTACGTATAGTTAGACGATAATTTTGTTGTATTTGTATCTAACATAAAAATTAGGTATGATGTGATTTCCAGAATGAAATATATATCTGTCTATCGGTCTATTTTTGATATCATGCTATAAAATCTACTAATAATCACCAAAACCTAAATTACTACAAGGAGAGTCCCTATAATAGCAGTGTGTGACCTAGGTTTAGCCTAATTTCTCCATTGTTACCCAATTTGTTCGTGTCACTGGCATTTCTCTAGAGAACCACTGGTCATTAGTATTCCGCAAATTTACAGTGCCAACGTAGCATTCGAAACTAGGCAGTGACTTAAAGAGAAAAGGTCTATATCATGTCGATCGCTTAGTTTGTCGTGCAATCATTCTGAGACAGGGTAGAGAATAATTATTGAAGCTGGAATCGAGGGAATCGCGATGTCCTTTTCCAATGTTAATTAGCAGTACGTAGTAATTCAATCAAAACTAGTTAAAAGTGAAATCAAAGGTCAATTTGAATTACGCTTCTTGCGGATTGGAGAAAGTGTTAGTAGCTTACGTTTTAGTATTTTAATATTAAGTACTTGAAATAAACGCGATTAGTTTGTAAAAGTTTGTGTCGATCGTCGATGTCACGTAATTTATTATCAATTATAATATAGTAGTCCGTGACTTTATTTATTCTTTTAAAGATATCCTTCCCTGAGCATCTACTACGAACACACATTTTTTTTAATAATCATGTCTTTTCCGGAGTTAACAATAGCATCAAAATATTACGTTACTTTTAATGTATATTATTATGTAAGTCCACGGATCTGATACAATTGCTGATATGAACGTTGCCTCGCAGTTAAGAGATAAATACAAAAGTGATAATTTTGACAATAGTTTAAATTAACAGTGCCATGCGCAACAATATTGTACGTCCTTAAATCAACACCGTACCAATGAATTTAATCGGAAATGCATGTATTTTGTGAACCCGACCGCCATTAAGTCAGGGCTGACAACCGTTTGCATTTATTAACATTGTAAAGGATAATCGCATTTATTAGGGTTATTATTAACATCAATCAGGAAGATGTCTTTGCTGACGGCTTCTGTTTTATTAATGTTAAAATGGGACGAGCGAGATTATACTGCTATGGTTTGTGTGTAGAAAGACATCGTACATAAATCTAAACACATTTTCTATTAATAAAGGTCCTACAGACAGAGTAGTAATAATAGCGTTTAATAACGCATGTTCAATACACGACAAATTTGCCTAGCAAATGACAGCTCATTTTCTTCAGACTAGTGGTGGGCAAAGTAAGGTTCGCAGGTCAGCTCCGAACCCCAGCCAGAACAGTTTTATCTTGGTCTGCAGCCACAATAAAATTATTAATTAATTAGGTGTTGTACATATGTAATTAAGAAATGTAATCTACTAACTTTTTGTACTTACTTCTATGAATAAAGTTAATGTACCAAGTACCAAGTGTACTTTACAGCACTTTTTTATAAATAAGAGCTGAAAAACTTATGATGCCGATTCTGTAATCATTACGTTACAGTTACAGTTACAGTACCTATTATGTTTACAGAATTAGAATTTACATCCATACATAATTATTATCCTCACGCCTGTATTCTTAAGAGGAGCAGTCAGAGCGCACGAATTCAAAAATCCAGTGCCACGTTTAGCGATTTCAGGGTAGGTAACCAGATGGTTAAACGTGATATTGCAGTGAGAGGTTGCTAGCCCATCGCCCACAATACACTAACCCTTTCCCAGAGTCGACCTCTTACGACACTCATCATGGGTGACCCATGGGAACAAAGGGGGAGGTGCTATTCTATCCCGGCACCACACGGAAATTTTAGAATTGACGGCTGGTATTTTTAATAAAGATTACGGTGGCTTTATGCCAGCCCTGTTCAACTCATTCTGTTTATCTTGTATCGTATAGAAACATCGTATTGTTTAATCACTTCATTTGGCTGTGAAAGCGATATTAAATTTTCAGTACACATTGTCGCTATGACCGATGTCGTTTTATCATTTTACGCTTGGACATTTTAAGCGAAGACAATAAGGTCAGAGCTCGTTTTTATTTTATGACTTATTGGGTTTATGGAGTAATAAAATTGGATTACTTTGAGTCAGTATAAACGCAGAGCACGAAATTTATACATCCTTAGCATAGAAACACTTCGCATAGTCATTCGTCATTAGTACCTACTTGCGTCATTAGCGGTATCAAGACAAAATGAAAAACTATTTATAGGTGTACAGATACAAAGGGCATATTTTTTCAATCCAAAGAAACATGTTTTAATTATGTATACTTTACTAGCATGATGTTACCCGTTTATTTACAAACATGTTTCTCTCTCACACATACACATTTTTGATCTGAACTATTCCTATTAATGAACTGTAAAACACAATTTTACCCACCCATGACTTTTTAGAAAATTAGCAAAATCATTAGTAGTTTGTTAAAGTGAATAAAAATAGCAGTCTTCTTAATTCAGAAATATGCTGTGGGCAATGTGCCCTAACCTCACTCTCAAGAACGTGTCATGGTAGATGTACAAAGTTCCAGGCGCTCACGCCACATTTTCTCTACGTGCAGAGATTCGCGGTAAGTCCTAAGTAATTAATGGTGGCATTACGTCAGTTATGTTCTAATTAAAGTACACGGTTACTAGCTCCTTTGTTTCTACGAGTTCTTTGAAATGGCGGAGTAATGTGTTATTTGAAGGCGTTTGTATTACTCGCAGCGATTATGAAACTTTACCTAACTTCGTCGTTTTGTTTATCGTCGATACATTTTTGTCATTTTCCTATTTTCTAATAAGCTAATCTGTTGATATGTATATTGAATTTTAGGACTGGTAATTAATCTATTTATACGTCTATATTTTTAGGTATGTTCTCCTTTAGTAATTGTAGTTTTGGTATCTCTACTCGTTTCGAAGATCTAGTCTATCGTCTGAAGGCCAATAAGCAGAGATTCCTTTGTATGTGGCTGACATCCTGCAACTTATCTTGTGTTTTTCGTTTAATTAAAACATACATTATACAAAATACAACAAATAAAATAATTCAATTAAAATTAAACACCAAAAACTTAGACTAAGTACCTTCGATTTGGAAGTAATTTAAACCAATATAGTGTAAATTAATGAATTTGTTTGTCCAAAGCTGTGCCTACATCACGCCTGTATTCCATTAGAGCATGATAGACAAATCCATGACTAGTTCACGCCTAGTAGCAACTTTCAGCATAACTTTAAGTAGATTTAAACAGACGAAAGAGGTGTCATTATGACAGGTTGCTAGCTTATCGCTTAACGCATACATACATTTTTCTTTTTTTGGTTTCTTAGGTACGACATCTAGTGAACAAATGGAGAAGTATTATTCTAATCCCGGCACTACATAAAAAGTGTAATTCCGTTCACGGAAAATTGCAAATAATTGTCAATCCTAATAGCCACGATAAATTAAGGATCTTATCTTTTTTATGTTACAACCGGAAAGGGAGGGATTGCGCCTCTACCTACTTCGCAAAGTTAAAAGTAGGCAAAAGTATTTAAATGAGCGACAGTAATTATGCAAAAAGTTTGTCTCTTGGGCGAGATAAAGAATACTTTCTACGCACTGGTTCTTTTTCTTAACATTTTCACAATTGAATCTCGTTTTTTAATTAACTCTGCTGACCTGACTTTAATTATTAAAATTGTTACGACATTTATGGGTTTGTATTCAGAGCCCTTGTTTGTTATTGAATTTATTGATTCTTTATGGAATATGGCTAATGTATTTTATTCCTAACGTATTAGGCTAAAAATATAAGTTTTTTTTTGGTTCAGTTGAATAGACTGACGATCAAATTCAAAGGATATTAGTCTGTTATGTTTATTTTATAAAAAAAAACATTTAAATAACTTAAAATATGCTATAAACGGCTACGGTTTTGTGTGCCCTTCGTACTCTATTTGGGAATACATTCGTAGTGTATGTATGTGTGTACTTTTGAAATTAATGATACAAAATAAAGTTTTAAGAAATAAAAGCTTAGTCGACTAGTCATACATGTCATATAGTAACATATGCCAAGTAGTATATACCGCTTTACACAATTTAATAACAAACAGTAAAAAAAGTAATTAACCTCAATTATCAGCAATATGATAAAATTAACACAATTTGCTTCCATTGCAAGAATGTGATAATTGCTTTATATGCAACAATAATGTCAAGGTATTTAAATATCTTTTTCCATAAACGACAAATAATTTTGCTCAAACAATCACGTCTCAACCAAAATAAAATTCCAAACCAAAATACATAATAAGTACACCTGCGAAATAAAAGAAACTCACTGAAGAGTTGCTTTGTTCGTCGCGTTGTCCCAGTCAGTTACAATTTGTATTGACAAATACTGAGTGACAGATTCTTAGCAGAAGCCAGTTGAATAAGATGAAATAACTTATGAAAATGGGTTTCGTAAACATTCAATTGTTTTGTTGCGCCTTTTAGATTGAAACGATTTACAGTGTATTTGGTATTTTTCTCGTATTTACGAGATTTCGTGTGTAAAGATTGAGCAAATGCGTCTGACGTTTGGTATGGAAAAAATGTAAGTTTTTCAGTTTAAGTATTCATGAATTTAAAGTTCCCTTCGTAAGATTTTAACACTGTTAGGAATTTACCTAAACAAAGAAGTATTTTTACTTTTTACTAGCAGGCCCGGCGAACATAGCTCCGCTTTCGCAAGACTTTATCGCAAGATTTCTTAATTAATTTCTCTGTTTAAACTCTACCCTGGATTATGACAACTATTTTAACCCTTAACTTGGCAGTGTATCTAATAAGATACACTGTCAAATGTTTTTTTTTTTTCGTAACTAATATTTTTAACTTTATTTTCCAGTAAAAGGCTCGAATTCACGACTTTTTTAATTCTTGCCAAGTTTAGGGTTAAAATCAAAATCGGCTAAGCTCAGCCGTTTTCAAGTTTTAGCGAGAATAACGAACAGCAGTTGAATTTGACGATAACAGGAAGTTGGCCTCCTAGATTAACAAATTATTTAAAAAAAAAGATTTATTTCAGGCAAAGACACATATTATCTAGACAATGACATTAAAATGTGTAGTAAAATTGCAAAAAATATATAAAAGAATAATAATATATATCATTCAGGCAGCAGTGCGTAAAGATCATCACTTATTTTTTCGAGTGATTAGATGACACATGACAATTAGACTACTTTTTGTCCTGGAAAAATACAAAGACTCCGAGATCCTGTGGGGTTGCGATAAAACAATTCTACGCAGAGGAAGTTGCGGGCAACACCTAGTAAATAATCCCTATTTCATTTCAAACGCACAGTTAATCACTAAAACGCACTATTACACTATTAGACAAAATCACGGCGACGTGATAATAATAACGATGCAGTAGGATTTACTAGTCTGCATAGGTAAAAATGGTCCATTTTAATTCCAGTACGACTATGGAACGTCAAATAAATCAAGCGAGTATGCAAATAAGTAATAAAATATCGCGAAAAATATGAGCTTCTCTTGAAAATGCGGTTTGCTTAGTGACATTTCGTGCTCTGTTTCGCGGGTTGTAATTAAGTATTCAAAGAAATAAAAAAATAAGTTTGCGAGATAAATTTGCATTTTAGGGTTTAAAATTATTATTTAGCCAGAAAGTAAAGAAATAAAAAAGGTGGAGGTGTGAATATGAACTTGGGATTTAACCTGTAACTATCAGCGTTAGAGGGCATAATATTATAATTATACTTAATAGGTATAATGTCAAATTAAATCAAAACAATGACGCACGGCAAATACGCATTTTCGCTATATTGTATATTATTCAATAGGCTAATGCCTACCCCTCATGGGAACACAGGCGTGACAATATGTATGTATGTATATTCAATAGGCTTCGCGAAAAATGTTATTACGAAAATCTGGAGTATGTTTCAAAAACTATAAAAGTTAATTTGATAGCAGACGTCTCTCAACAGCAGACGACTTATCGTCACATCAAGTCGTAAACTAATATGGAGCCGATTAGTTTATGAGTTTCTCTCTTTCAAAGTCGTACAGATTCACTTTGTCAACAAAACCCTTAGTATTAGTTTCCATCGTCTAGCAGCGACAACTATGATTGAACACGTTATTTATAGAAGTGTATGTGCAGATAGATAATTTCTAGTAGTGTCACCAATTGCACCTCGTCTTATGTCGTCGTCTGGTCTAAGCTTCTATGACAACAAAATAATATAATATGATCTTCTCAACTAGAGTTATCTTCTCTAACCTGTTTACTGAAGTTAAAATATTGATGAATTAATTTGTAACATTGTATAGTTCAAAATTAACCATTCTTACCATAATAAAATGATCTCATTTCACTAAAGTGTGCTCGTAGTCTGTAAAATAAGTATTTGGTAACTTTTGCATTTGCATACCTTTGAAGTAGATGTCATCTATACGTATTCTTTCAAATAAAATAAAAAATCTATGTGACATAATTTTATGCGTTTGATTCATTAACAATGCCATGCGCCGAATTCTTTAAAGCGTCCATATGACCAATTATTAGTAGCAGTAGAAAAACCATTGAGGATAGAACCTATAGAGTACTAATGTCATCTTGGTTGTTCGGAAATTATTCCGCAAAACAATTGAAGTGATCGCTATGCTCTTATTGGCCGGTCCAAGATCGCGCGTAACGCTAGTGCCTTTTTCTCTATGGTTATTGGCTCTGTACAGTTTCTGTGACAGTGACGGTGACGTTTAGTATGTTGAAATCAACAAACTATTTGCGGACCGGGGTTGCGAACATTGTTTCTCTATAGGTTCTATCCTCTATGAGAAAAACGCACGCGTCCGTGTGCCAGTGCGTACCCAAGACTCGCGGCCACACCCGGCGCCACCGACATCCGTCATAATAAATCATTTTAATTAGAACCTCTTGGATCGAGATCTGTTTCTGCTACTGTCGGCTTTCGGCTGAATTATCCCGGCTGAGCCATGTCGACATGGCTTTGCGACTTCCTTTTAAATTCTGATTTCGCGCCATGAATTAACAAGTTAGTCGTTACGTGCTTAATTTTACTTTGGGTTTGATTAAGACATTTTTAGAGAGCTTACGAGATAATATGATATCGACTGCATGCAGCAGCGGGAAATTTAGACGATTCTGCGTTATTTGCTGCAGCTGCGTGCGTTTTTGCCTTAAATCAAAACTTGATAAAATTTTAAATCGATAATTTACGTAAAATTTAACCTTAATTGTCCATTTCTGCAGAATATATTCGAAGAAGTTTCTTCATAATATCTACCTACTACTTCTACTATGCTGCACGAAAATTGTGATAATCCTTTCGATAAAGTTTTTCGTTTAAATATGTTCCTCTTAATTCGGAAGTAATAATAAGTACCTACCTACCAAGAAATACTAAGACTTAACTTTATCATCGTTTGGTTAAATTGATCCTTAATTTGCTAAAGTGGGTTTTGGAACTGATTAGTAACATCACAAGAATCATCAACAACCAGCCTATATCCTCTATTGGATGCAGGACTCCGCTCAGTATAAGAAAGCTTGGGATACCTATAGTTTTGTCACAAGCCTAATGCGGATTTGAAACTTCATACGCAATTGATGTGCTATGCATTTTGTGAGTAATTTTCCTCCCGGTGGTTTCCTTCACGGATGAGGTATAAGTCAAATAGTCAAACCTCTGGGTTGTATCAGCTTGAACCGATTCAAAATTACAACAGTACGACGCTAGGATGTAGTTTGTAGGTGCCAATTTCAAAACAAGGAGGACGTTCTCGATGCGACCGGTTTTTTTTTTGCTTTTAAAGATGTTTATTTTTCAGATGTTTTTCTACGAACGTATATTAACAATAAGTGTTAAAGTTCGTTTGAATTATGATTCACTTCTATTTTCAAACTCAAAATCATTTTTTTAATAGTTTGTAGAATAGAAAAACGATTTCAGTTTATGCTGTGTATTTTTTTTTAATTTCTTGGTGTTTGTAAAACTACTTTGCCTAGACTTAAGAACGTGTTTATTGATATCATAACCGTAACTAGAGGTTCAAATACTACCTACAATAATGCAAAACCAGTGCGCGACGTTACACCAATGATCAACGCTTTCAGCCCCGATTTCATGACAAAGTAAATGAAAAGGTTAGAATTAAGCTGTCGTACAAAGGTAACGTTACCGTAGTGCGAATGTCAACTCAGATTGTAAATAATACTGAAAACTATTCATCAATATTGGTGTGTTTATGTATAGAAACAAAACAAATACGAAGAACAACTTAAATGCGTCTTAAAAAAACTAAAACGAAACAAACCCCTGTGCTCCCGAAAGGAGTAGGTAAGTGTACGATACGAAACATGACGACTAATAAAATAAAATACGCTGCGGTCGCGCTTGCGCCAAATACTATTAGCCAATATGGCCCACTAATTGACAGATATTTGAATTGTCAGAGTAAAAGCGATCAAACCTTTTTGACGTCAATATAAGCCAGAATACTTTAACCAACCTGCTATGTGCATTACTCGAAATCTAAAACGTTATTGCAGCGCATTTCAGAACTCTTAACAAAGCTTTCTCAAAGCAAAGAACGAACCAACTTACAAAGAATTTTCTTAACAAGTCGCCACGAATTTTCAAACTAAGTACCTAGTTCTTGCTTTTCGCCACGGCGAAGTTTCTGTGGGCTGATCAGTTTTCCCGCTGTGTGACTTTTTCTCATTAGATCCGTTTTACTTGTTGTGCTCTCTGGTACTCCAAGTTTAATTGAATAAATGATCGTAACTGCAGAAAACATTTGTTCTACCATAGACAATAGATAGAGGTTCATCTCGCATGAAGACATTGCTCATTTGTCTGCGGTCACTAATTTTATTATTTTTAATTAAAAAAATACCACTGAGTGCTTTATGATGTGTAGGTATAATATTATACTAACCAATTCACGCAGTTTAATAAAAACATTTTTAGTGTCATTATTATAATTTTTCAGGTTAATTTAATAATACATACATCAAAGGAACATACGTCAATCAAAACTTACTCATTACGATTAAGAACCCGCACCACGCGTGGTTTCGAGTTTATAATCATACTTGTCTTTTCTCCCGTGGATGCTGTAAAAGGTGACTAAATAAATAGGAAGATATGCTATAGACAAAAGCTAGCAGTCTGTCATTGTTGTAGTTGTTGTTGTTTTGTATGCTCTGCCTACTCCATTTAGGATTTTAGGTGTGATGTACAGTCAAGGAAATTGATTACTGTGCCACTTTGTACCTTTTCACAAGAAATGTCACTGTGACATACCATACTTTCTACTAATCAAAGCAATATGAAACTCACTATGAAAAGGTTCAAAGTGGCACAGATATCAATTTCCTTGACTGTATGTATGCAACAAAATATACAAACTATTACTGTTTTGTAACGTTGACTTAACGTTAATGTAACTTTTAGCCTAAAATTTTGCTAAATGTGAGATCTAAACGTGAAAATAGTCATATTATTTTTCTATAGAATGTTTCGTTATCTCTTAACAGAGCTAAACAGCCATCTGTTTATAATACAGGTGTGCTTATATAAATGTAACCAAGTGATATGTATGACTCACTAATAAAATTATTATGTAATAGTGCATCTAGCTTACTAATGGCGCTCGGTAAGCATGGTAATTTCGATTTTATTCACTCATTATTATAAAGAATGTGAATAATAATCATAATTCATATCATTAAAATGTGTAGAATAGTGTAGATTATTTGTACATATAACCATAGTAATAATAAGCCTCATTGGCCTCGTTGCTTAAAAAACACCTCTATGTTTTTCAATAGAAGTTGTAAGGGTATTACGAAAATATGTGTTTTGAGCTATAGGGCTAACGTGACACTATTAAGTATGCTAACTGTGACTACAAAGTATGAAACAGTCATAGTCTTGTCAATGTTACATTTCGTGAGTCTTGAATATGTTATGTTGATCTGAATTTAAAATTACAGAGAGTGGGGAGCGACATTAACGCTATCACTGACCACTGTCAGAGGCGAGCCGTCTTCAGGTGCCACGAAGGCGCATGTGGGTTTAAATGCCTACGAAAATTTGACAGCGGCACTGCGCAAAAGTCTCGAAAACGCATATATGCGTCAATGGTAGAGAATGTGTTAGGAAATAGATGCATTGTACGTCTATACGACTATTACTTGGTCTTGAAATACCCCCGACACCTCAATTACAAACACACATAATCGTCATTTTATTTTTGCCTTTTATGCCCTTGTGGGGTAATACTCCAATAGAAAGATCTCTCTTGATCTCTTCAAGCAGATGCTATGCCTGGGGACTGAAGTCCACAGAGAGTAAGTTGGAAGGTGTATTTATGCAACTGGACGCTTAAACTTCTAGCGACATTCATGATACTATTTTGACAAGTGTTGATCTAGAGATGACGTTTTGTAGAAGAAGTTCTACTACTTGACGGTAGATGGCGGTAGGGTGCTACATACTTATATGCGTGTGATTTATTACCTTACCGTTTTTACATGCCTACAGACGTGTACTGAAGCAAAAAAAAATGCAAGAAGAAAATTAAACAAAACTTCTCAGTTCAGGCACATACCAATTTATTCAGATAAATTAAACTTCAACATTTTAGGAGTTTTCCAACCTGAAGTCCTCTTCCCATCTTAATTAATATTGATTTTTCACCACTACTCGTAATTATTAATTAATTTAGTCTACGTTACACTCGTTAAATACAAATTAGTCTATGAATTTAATTTCTAGGTTCCAGTCTTAAAACGTAGTCTTCTACCGGCTTCATCATTATGTCGAACTTCACTCGCAAAGGTTCCTTCATGAGAGCTGGGTCCAAATCCTTGGAGGGTAGAATTTTATAGGCTCGCACTAAATTAGCTAACGCCGTTTTCATGGACATCATGGCGTAGTTGTAGCCTGAAATTATGAGAATTCCTTATAAATTTGAAGATAAATATGTACATTTATGTATAATGCTGTTAACACAAGTATTTCACACCTGTCTTTTAAATTGTGTCTATACAGAGACCGTACTCGAAAGCAACGGCGTAAACGGTTTGTATGGAGTCTTTTACTGACACAGTCAAGTGACCGCTTGCGGCAAAATTTCTTTATACCTTACGTCACGCGGTGGGTGCAATATTTACATATTTATCAGGGCAACGCAGGGAGGTGAAGTGCAACTGATCTACCAATAACGTGTCCCAAAAAGCCCAAAAATGTAATACTACGCATATCCTCTACTTTTTCTAAGCGACCAGTAATCATTCACTCCGTCGCAAGCGAGTACGGTCAGTGTAAGCTCATGGTAATGGTACAGAAATAAATGTTGGTTTGAATTTATTACAACTTTGATTTGACTTTCTATTTCCAACTAGTTTTGTCTATTGAAATAAAATTAGATAGTGAACAAAAAAAACTTACCAAGACAATTTCTTGAAGCGTAACTGAATGGAATAAACTGTGCTGGATGCTTCAAGGGCCCTTCGAGGAATCTTTCAGGTCTGAACACATCGACATCATCACCCCAATATTTGCGGTTGCGATGAATGCCCCAGATGTTGTTCAAGATAGACACGCCTTCTACCAATGTTACTCCCGAAGCTGCAAAAAATGTGCGTTTTAGATATGCCTTTGACCCAAAACTTATTTTATTATCCAGCGGAAACATCTAAAGCCAAACTTGGCCTTCAATTCGAGAGCAAGCTACGCTATTTACAGACCAAGAAATAAGCCGTCAAAAAGATGTTTCATGCATGCATTCGGCCTTTATGCGTAAAAAATGAAACATCATTGCTCTCAGTTTTATGTGAACTACAATCTTGTGCGTCTACGATTACAAAAGCCTTATTCTCATTATCTTTTTGATTATAGACACCATGATCTCCATACTAAATACTAAGTAGTCTAAACAATATTTATACACCGTTAAGGAGCTGTTACTATTCACACCTCTATTTTTTTATAAACCGAAGACCGCAAAAACTGGAATATAATTTGGAGTAGGTCTTGTCTTGAATTAGAAGCAGAGGAGACTGGTGGAACGCGAGGTTTAAAATTATATTAATTTGAAATACTTACGCAGGACAACGTCGTTGCGGACCTCCCTCACATTAACGGGGACAGGAGGATACATTCTTAAAGTTTCTTTCATGACAGCTTCCAGGTATTTCAATTTAGGCAAATCCTGGTGAGTCAACGGACGGCCAGAATCACCAAAGACCTCTTGTAGCCTATGGTAAGAAAATGTAACTTATTATTTTATTTTTCCCATGTGGTGTCGGGTTGGAATATCACCTCTCCATTACCTCCGAGGATGTCATCAGAGGTGACTAAGGAAATAGGTTAAGGCATACTTTAGGCGACAGGCTAGCAACTTGTCACTATAGTTACCGTTAACTTAAAACCTAATGAATATGCTAGAGTGGCATTTCACCTACCTCATTTGCGAATGTAGGCGTGAAAAGTGTATGTACTGTCACCAGTGATTAAATAAAACTAAAGACTCCTTTACAGTAATGCCTTAGAAGAGTAGTAACCGAATGTTAAAGCGGCTATACTAATAAACTCATTCAAAAAGGATAATAAAAAAACCTCTAACAAAAGCAAACCGGCGAGAACTAACTTAACACTAATCTGATTTACGTCGAGGACCGAAGTTTCAAGCTACTCAGCTCGCAAAAAAATACCTTACTAATTTACAAAGATTAAATATGAAACTTACTCTTCATACACTTTTTCTTGAATATCAGGAAATCTCGACAGAAGAAGGCTGGCATACGAAGCCCCGACGGCGGATGTGTCGGTGCCAGCCATAATAATGACCAAAACTTCTTCACGTAACTCCAAATCTGTGTATCCTCTTTCACCACCTGATCCCATTATCATCATTTCGAGGAATGTCCGCATCTCACCTAAAATTCAAAAAGTTGATAAGAAAAATGGTAATCATTCTGCTCGACATTCTTGTGGCAACACCATATTTTTTGTAGACTGTATTTTAGATCTCCGAATCGTACAATTAATTTTGAATACTAGTGATCAGGAGTTAAAAATGTGAATCTGCAGCTTAAACTGAACTGTCGCTGTTCACTCACACACATCACTTGCCCGCGAAGTAAGAAATAGATAATGAGGTGTATATAAATATTATTTAAATATCAAATTTAAAATTATAGGAGTAATAAACAATGTTGATTTTTACTTACTTGTCGTTGCTAGCTGGTCATTGTTATTTTTTAACTCTGCCCTCTTATCTTGAATTAGCTACAAACAAAAAAAAAAAAAGGTATCGTTATGAACATTATTATATACTGAAAATCTAACAGGCCTGGTTTACTAACCTAGTCTTACTAATTGACGTTTGAGAGGTGTAATTATTTTACTACGAAACTTTGACCCTGGTAACCCTTAATTTCACTTTGTATGGTATGCCATACATACCACGAGACTATCTTTTTCTATTTTTTTTTACAATTATTTTTCGTACGATGACAACGAGACAATGAGGCTTGAAAGCTAGTTTTGTTCTTAATGCTGCTACTTTAAGGGTTAAAAAAGCGCCATCAGGTGAATTTATCGTTTCAAAGGAAGACAATGGGTTGAAAATAAAATTGACTATTGATAAAATTAATTACGATTATGTCTCAGATCATACAGGGTGTAACAGACCTCCCTTGTAATAATTAACAGGGTTTCTCTTTTTTTGTAAAAAAGTGGTTTTTTTTTATAACTTAAAATCTGACGCTTTTTTATATTCTACTGACGCCGAAAACGCTTAGAACAAAATTTAAAGTTTTGAAGAACTTTGACGTCTAATCATAATCAACAATGGTGATATAGTGAGACGTTTTTCTTAGTATATTATTTTACTCAAACTTTTAAGCTGAGGTATTTTGGGATTAGGGTGGAAATGTTTTTTGTTTTTTTTTTTAGCTTCTTTTTAAACATAAACACTCCACTGAGTTATCAAGACGGGGGTTTGTTACAGCTTTTCTTAGATAAATGGTTGGCAATTGTACGAAAAACTTACCTTATCCACAAAATCGTAGAGAGCTTGCCTGTTTTTCGCAAACACCTTGTAAATAGGCAGATTCTTGTAGATTACGTCGGGGTACATCCAAGGGGTGCAAATTCGTTGTGCTACCATTTTTAATATCAAATCAAACGCCTTCAAGAAATGCTGGTCCGCATTTAATTGAGAATTCATTTTTACACCCATTGCGCTCTCTGAAAAAAAAAAGTGTTGATACTGAGAATGGACCTTGCTAAATTATTATATTTATCCACTTACTTAAAGTACTTTCGAACCAAAAGTTTCCTGACTCTCCGAAGATACTATTTATAGTACACATCAGTAGTAGTGATAGTGACATTGTATTGCATGATAAACGAACTCTTTATTACGTCCATTGTGACAACGTTCTACGGAGGGTCAGAAAACAATTGGTGCAATTGTACACGTAGATAAGTTAGGGCTATTATTAATTTTTGAGAGGGTAAATTAATTTTACAACTGGTTTTGTCATGACCCCTTCAAACATGCAGCAACGGCTGTCTAGCCACTAACTATTGCGTATCATTTAATCGATCATAGATGTTGAAAAGTGAAAGGATTACCAGACCGTTTATAATAATTGATATTTTATCTCGGAACAGTATTATAAGTAATTTTCCACATGCCAATGTGGTATATTAACATTCCTCGTATCTGTAAGTGCCGTAGGTAACTATGGTATAACAGTAGTTATACGGTATAACAGAATACAGTATCCTTCTCGTATAGTAATACGAGACTGTGGTCTGTTATTAATATATTACTAGTTAATAACGGAGTCTCGGTTCACTTGTTTGTAACCTGTTTACAAGTTCACAACAGTGATTGTTTTGAGCCATAATGAATTGCAATCGTAGATGTAATGATGACGTGAAAAAATCTAGTAAGTTCTAATCTAGTTTTAAACATTTAGTATTAGTAATTGATATTTTGCATTACAAAAAAAAGAACTTCCTTGCGAAATCACCTGAAATGTCTTATGCAATCTGATTGAAGTAGTAGTAGAGTTTGACCATATAATTCAAATTCCGTTTAAAAACTACATATAAAGGTTTCATCTTAAAAAATACCTACAATGAATTGACGTACACTTACAAGCTAACATAATATTGCGACGCAAATGACGTATTTCCTGTTAAGATGTCGATCACCCGGACGTTTTCCTTATAAATACTTTTAAGGGCAGTGTTATGAGACAAAGGTTCTCAACATGCGTTAGTTTTGTCATAAAGAATATTTACCACAAACAGAGTCAAAAGTATACGTGTTGATGTATTTCCATATAGATAAGTCGCCTTGCTGGGCGGCTGGTCTCAATTGTTTTATCATAATGGTGCTCTGTTGCTCAAAGATGTCCACAAAATGATTAAGGTTCTTCATGTTGAATGTTGGAGCCAATATCTTCCTGCGTGGACGCCAAATGGGAACTAAAAAACATGAAAACATTGGTACGTATTTTTAGCAATTACATTACGTAAATTCCGTATTCTTACTATTAATTACTTCACTTCCCCCTTTCTTCCCGTGGGTTTCGTAAGAGTCGACTCTGGGAAAGGGTTAGTGTATTGTGGGCGATGGGCTAGCAACCTGTCACCGCAATATCACGTTTAACCATCTGGTTACCCTGAATTTGCTAGACATGGCACTGGATTTTTGAATCCATGTGCTCTGCCTACCCCTCATGGGAATACAGGCGTGAATATGTATGTATGTAATTACTTCACTATCATTTGTATAATTTTCATCAAATGCGCAAGTAATGTCTGTCTGTCGGGCTTTCACGCAAAAATTACTAAACCGATTCAAATAAAATTTGGATCACAGGTAGTCTGGAGTTTGAGAAAAGACATAAAACTATTTTTAAATACGAAAGAGGGTTCCAAGGGGTTGAAAAGGGAGTTGATAGATTGTATGGAAGTATCGTCATTTTTGAAGCTAGAAGCTTGAAACTTATTATTTAGGCTGTCGATTACATATACTACTTTGCAGTAAAACCTTGCTTACATAATTAATTCAAACGTTCTTGAGTGAAGGAGACAATGTAATTACCTGCAGCAAATATACTCCCATTTCCTGTAACGGTTCGGCAGTATCTCATAGTAGTATCGTCTTTGTCCATGCATGTTTTGAAAACTACGTCAACCGTCTCAGGATCAGTGACAACTGAAAAATAAGCCTCATTATTTAATAAGGAAATCTCAACCAGGTTAATAATTTTATGCGAATAAATCATGTTGTGCAATTCATACAAAGTTTAAACAATACGTGCTACTTAATAATTAATGATCTTTACTTTCCAGCTCATCGTTTTGTTTTTACAACTCTTTTAAAATGGGTTGCTGTTTATTTTCATTATCTCGACGCAAGTAGGTATGAACTTTACAGTGCGTCACTTAGGGTCGTTTTATAATTAGAATACAATTTAATCTTGAAATAACCAAGTCTCACTCTTTCTTCATTTAAAAAATATTTACTTGCAATTTAAAGATTGATTTATTCAAAGACTTGTTATATGGGTTTGTTTCAGAAATCCAGAGGATAGATTTTCACACAAATGGGTTACTATAGTAGACTTAAAAGAAAGAAGTGAATAGTTACTTACTTAGGTACAGCTTGTTTGCCAACCAGAAGGACGAGAGACCACCTTGATTATTGGCAATTCCAGCGACTTTTTGAAATAGTGTCATCAAATCTGCAGACAAACAATAAAACGCGATTTGTTTAATTGTATCACAGATAATGTCTGCCTGTTTTATTTTAAAAGTCACATCACTTAATAGGTTAGGTTAGGTACGTCACAGAACAGACATCTCTCGGATACGTAGAATCTTTTTTTACAATCAATTAATCAATAGTGAAATTAATGAATGACTTTCGAATGAAGGCCTATGTATAAGCACGCAACGTTTCGCGATAAACTCGATTTAAAACAGGAGTTATTCGTTTATTTAATTTTCAGTGAGTCTTATAATATGATAGCTTAATAATCTAATTATCGAGACCCAGCTTTTCACTTGTATTGCCATTCAAATAGGGCAGAAAATGACGATCACTTATTCGTCAGGTTTTTTGGGTTAGATATCTATATATCTTCTATATTATTATGTTTGTATCTATAAATAAAAAGGAATTACTGTTCGTTAGTCTCGCTAAAACTCGAGAACGGCTTGGCCGATTTAGCTGATTTTGGTTTTAAAATGTTAGCCGTAGTCCAGGGAAGGGAAAAAAATTATATTATACGAAAAAAGTTCTTGCTAAAACAGAACGAAGGTCGCCGGGTCAGCTAGTTGTACTAGTATCAGAATGAAATTTAGGCTACTCGAAGTATTAATCCTGCCCAAAAGAGGTCGCGAGTGGAATGGCGCCAAATTTATTTTTAAATAAATATTTTTTAATAAGTGTTGCCTTTAATGACGTATCATAAAATAAAGCAATATCTACAGTATTGCATAAAAATAGAATTATGTGTAACTTACAAGTTAAAAGAAATAGTTTTGCGGTTTAGAATATAACAACCCTCAATTTCGTCCATCGCAAGAGTCGACTAAGGAAATAATACGCCAGGTTAAGGCGGCAGGCTAGCAACCTATCACTACCGACCTCATGTATCAAAATTTAAACCTAAAAATATGCTCAAAGTGGCTCCGTAACGTGAAATAGCAATGGTTTTGACTATGTAACGTTTTGTCTATTCTACTTACCTCATTTGGGAATTCAGGCGTGATGTGAGTATGTAGTTTTCTATCATTCATCATCTTGAAAGTATTGTTTTTGCCGGTGCAGTTTTCCGGTCTATATTCTTCAATGTAAGATATCATCAAACGAATAATTCCTGACCCATCGTAGGGCCTACGTACAGTGAACTTCAAAGTGACAATGCATTATTGCTCGACAAAGGAAATCTACATTAGGTTAGGAATCAATTGTTTTGACTATGTCTACGTATACATGTACATCGCGCCTGTATTCCTAAACGCGGTAGATAGAGCTCAAAAAACGTAAACAGGCGAAACCATGACTATTTCATGCTTTTTTAGGTTTGAAAATATAATGAAAACGATGTAACATTGACAGATTGTTATTTCTTTAGCCCCCTTCTTACGGTATTTGCGTAAGAAATGGTCCGGTATTATTCTCAATCTCACACCCCAAGATGAGTAAAAACTCAATATCTAATTTATTAAGTATCGGAACAGGTAAATTTGTCTAAAAAACTCAAAATTTCCTCCATTACAACTAAAAGAAAATTAATGTATCAGCACTGAGATGAATATACATAGGCTAAACTAGACGATGATGATGATGATGAAGTGCGCTCTACATTAAATAATGTGGTAGTTTATTTTCCTAGTTACTATAGGAAGAAACCGAGGTTTTTAGTTCATAAAAAAATCGTTTCATAACGTTTTACAATCTTATTATGTTTTCAAACAGATTAGATACATTGTTTTTGTGGACACATTTGTTCATAATTTGAAAGCCTAATAATGCTGAGGTGCAGGTCTGTACGTTGCAAAATTTATCGTTTTATTTTTAATAAAAAGCATAATCGTGTATGGTAAAATTTTATCCCATACTAAGGTAAAGTACCTTACATTGAAAATGGTGCATTTTTATGACTACCAGGGGGGTCAGTGTGCTCTAGTTATTACCACTTGTTTCAAAGTAAAAAGCATTTGTTAAACTATCTCTTTCACGCTTGATTAAATAAACTATAACAGAGCACCGGCTCAGGTCAAAGTGCATGGCCGTGTTCATGGCTAAGTAAGTAGATACATTATACACCTTGTAAACAACGCTCTTGTGAAAGATCTTACAAAATACTAGTTTACATTTGCTTTTTGTTATCTTGATTTTCATTTATGTGTAAAGGTCGGACTTGGATTATACAACGACGAGGTAACTTCTCAATGAGTTTGTCTTTTATAATCAATAAATAAAATAAAAATGCATTTCAGTAAAAATCAAGTAAAGATTGTGTTAAATTTGTATGAAGATTTTTAAATTACGAAGTATTAATTTTATTGCTATATTTAAAATACACTAATTTAAATTTTGCCTTCATAACAAGTATTAAATTTTAAATAAAAAATGGCTTTACCTTCATGGGTGCCTCCTAGTAAATGCGCATGCCCAATAACAGGCAGCTCCTGAAGACCGCCAGGAGATATCTTCGCACCTATCTTCCGAATCCTTCTCCTTTGCCACCTCACGTACACAATCCAGAATGCCACAGCAATAAGCACTAACTGCCAAAACATTTTCACCACTTTTTTTTTCCACGCAAATATTCGCGACCGCCTTTTGTGGGTGTCCAAAATGAATTGAATAGTGATGGAGGATCAAAACAAATTGTTTTACTGACCGAAGGATATCACGATCACTAAACCGGTTCATTGCACAATGACGCTTTAACGCTGACGTAGCATGCCTTATCGTATAAACTATAACGTCAAAGCTCGCATTCGGGCCGACCTCGACAACGAGTGACTAGCGACGCGACAAACAGTTCCCTGTTCATTGCGCGGTCGGAACGATCTCCGCGCAGTTGATGCGAAGATTTGTACGCAGCGGTGAGAGAAATCGATCGACGTGTCGCAAGTCGCGCGTTATCGTGGGCAACTATACCTTTCAACCGTCATCATAATTATGAAAAGCCGGAAAACATCCGTTGCTGCACTGCCATTCAATATTAGCGCTTAATAGTAACGAATGGAGCGCGTTTTGGGGTGTAGACTCTGGCGGAGCAAAAGAATGTCGGATGACATTATGGAGACGGTAGAATCGGTCTGGAAGAGAGAGACAGAAGGTCGATCCCGACGGAAAAGAAGCAGAGGCGTATGGCCAACGTCGTCGGGCGAAAACACGCTGAAGAAGAAGGTGTGAATGTGAAGTGAATTTTGCGGCTATGTGCGTAACGATCAACTGCTTCTTGCCGTCCATTTTGACTTGTCGTTGTTCTACTTAATGAACTTGTCAAGGTGTACTTGAAAATTCGTTGCTCCACGCGTTTGTTAGTCCTATTCCTTCCAAGGTTCAAGTAAAAAATTCAAGTAGAAGTCAAGTAGGTATTTCAACTGCCATGTTTTTTAGTTTATGAATAAGTAATCAAAATTTGACGTGAGCAGGAAATTTTGAAAGCTTATAAGGGAAAGATTTATGGCCCAGACAAACTCTGGGTAGTTTTTTATAGGTCATACTGAACAACTTTTATTAAGAAACCAAAAACGAAATCAGCCAAAATGTATGAAGCAGGAGATTTTTTGTTTGCAATTTCGGCATAGGTGTCGTAGTAACAGTTGTTCAGTATGATCAACAAACTTATTACGCAGGTTATGGTCTGTGTGAAAATTTCACCCATTATAGGTACGTATATTTCTTGTAGCAATCATCAATTATTGAATTAAATTAAATAAAGTTCCAAACAGAATTCGAAAACGGTGAAATGTGTACAGGAGGAAATGTAATAGACTACTGGCCCATGTTGAAAAAAATATGGCTCATCTGAACCACCAGGTGACCTATCTAGAACGATATAAGAGCATAAAATAATAAGATTCAGCACTATGCCGTCACTCTTGTAAGCTGTCCAACTGAGCGCAGGTAAGAATTCAAAAGTACAACCCTCGATTATTTCCCCTTCTCGCTTGATTTTTGTACGGCATTCCGGAATAATGGATTAGAAGCAGTATTGAAACATGAAACTGGTGCCGTATAAAATAGTGAGCCACAAAGTCGGATTTTCTTTTTATTTTCTGATGTGTATTGGGGTTTGGTTGTGTGCTGCGACGCACACATGAACATGATTGTAATATACGTCAGTGCGTAATGAGCTCAGCCGTGTTTTACTTGTGTCCCGTATTTACCATTTTCCGACTATTCCAAGGGTAAATTTGGTCGTTTGATTATTTACGGCACCAGTTTCATACTATGTCAATGCTGCTTTTAATCCATTATTCCGCAACGCCGTACAAAAATCATGTGACAAGTGGAAATAATCGAGGGTTGTACTTTTGAATTCTCATCTGCACTCAGTTAGACAGTCTGGTAAATACCAAATTCAAAATACTAGTAAGCAACAGTTAGTAGCATATACTAGTAGTAGTACCTATAGTAACAGGCATATACTAGGTTTTTGAAAGTGTAAACGTAACTTACTAGGTTTTTGAATTCCAAAATTGTTCCATACTAGGTTTATAACTTAAAAATTAGCGAGGCGTAAAATAAGGAATTAAAATCTATACTAATATTATAAAGCTGAGGAGTTAGTTTGTTAGTTTGAACGCAATAATTACGTGTTCGAATTGAAATATATTTTTGTGTTGGATATACCATTTATTGAGGAAGGCTTTAGGCTATGTAACATATCACGCTGCAACCAATAGGAGCGGACGGAGTCGCGGGGACAGCTATCCGTACCAATATATAAATGTGAAAGTGTGTTTGTTTGTTTGTTTGTCCGTCTTTCACGGCTAAACGGAGCGATGGATTGACGTGATTTTTTAGTTAGAGATAGTTTAGGGCACGGAGAGTTACATAGGCTACTTTTTATCCCGGAAAAAAATGATGTCCCCGAGGGAAAACAAAAATATAGTTTACTTGATAGATCGATATCGATCGATGATAGATCGATATCAATCGATAACCGATTGATAGATGATAGATCGATGGCGCTGTGTGTCGTTTGAAACGAGAAGTTTTCTTATAGTTGTGCTTTATACCGCAATATAACCGAATTCCACGCGGGCGGAGCCGCGGGCGGAAAGCTAGTATTTCCATAAAATATAACCTAGCAAGTTAGCAGGTTATGAGTCAAGTTGGTGTAGACAGTCAGGTGGATAGTGACAGGTTGCTAGCCTGTAATATGATAACCTATTTCCCTAGCCGCCTCTTACGACATCCAAGGAGTAAAATTAAATAGAGAGCTGTTATTCGAAGATCCATACCACACGGGCAATATAAGATTAAAGCAATTTATATGTAATAGTGCTATAAATTTTAAACACTCATATGGCCATGAGATTAAAAGCCATTAGCAATCAAGTTCTAGCAATAAAATAACCGGGTTCACAGATCGCACGCACTTTTATTAGTAGAAATTTCAATAATTTGATTTAAACATTGGTCTAAAGATTTAGTACCCGGATATTTAAAATAAGGCTCTGCTCTCAACAGAATTCAGCTGCGCTCGTCACACGATATCAATTGCGGTTGTCTATTTGAGCACTTTAGTGTTGGAACTATTGGGCCCAGGAGGAAAGCGCCTATAGAGTCTATAACAAGAGCTCCAAACAGCTGAGGGAATTAATAAGTGACCAGAAAGCTTCTTCTAAACTCTCACACAAGATCAACATTGGCAGCCAACATGGCAATGCTGCCAGCTTTTTCGGCACGCTATCTACTGGCAAGGATTTGGGGCAATAATTTTACATGTAATATTTTTAGGGTTCCGTACCTAAGAGGTAAAACTGGGACCCTATTACTGAGACTTCGCTGTCTGTTCGTCTGTCACCAGGCTGTATCTCATGAACCGTGACAGAGAGTCGAAATTTTCAGAGATGATGTATTTCTGTTGCTGCTATAACATCAAATACTAAAATCAAAATAATAATAATAATTAAGGGGGCTCCCATCGAAAAAACGTTTTTTTTTTTTTTGTTTTGGTACGGAAACCGTCGTGCGAGAGTTCGACTTGCACTTGGCCGGTTTTTTAATATTCCCTTCCTAACAGTAGGTTTCTTGCAAATTAATAAAATGAATATTAAACACTAATAAAAATAATTAGATATTTCCTAAGATCGTTCGGACTACTGAGTAAAAAATAAAATTTGAATATTAAGTTTACTTTCATTCACAATGCAAACACTTCATTATATTTTTTGGTTTTACAGAATTCCTTTAATACCTGAGGAAAATATCAGCCTTTTGACAGCAGGATCAACGGCATATAATAAATTACCATCAAGTCGCAGGAGCTTGGCCAACAATAAAATAAAAAAACATGTACACTACTTACTCGCAACGTCATATTTCACCACAGATAAGCACAGCCATGGAATCTCGCGAGGGTTAATACAAAAACCGCGCAGGTATAATTATTATCGAAAGCAGATATTGTAGGGACGGAATCACAAAAGCGGTCTGAGTCAGCGATTCCGAAGAAAAGCGCCCGATAAATTGATGTTGTGGACCGTTCTTTATTCTCTGAGCTTTGAGGGTACGGGTAGTATTTAAGAGGACTCGGGAGCGGAAAATTATCTATACAAACCTATTCCCCGGTTGCTTTATTGAATGCGTCACTAGAAAACGATTTCGAGAAAGGTTTTGTGGGCATGCTTTTAATTAACATTACATACATACAATCACGGATATGTTCCTAATTAGGGAAGGCAGAGCATACGACATGTGACATAGAGAAAACCATGATTGTGACTATTTCACGCTTCGCATCCACTTCGATTTTTTTTTGTCCTGTTTTGTGTCGGGATAGAATTACACTTCTACGTTTAGCAACCTGTCACTATTATACTATTCCTTCCATCTGATTTCAAACCTGAAATTATGCTAGAAGTGATTTTAATTAATGTGGTGTTTATTTAGCTTTAGGCTAGTTACATACATATAGTTATCACGCCTGTATTCCCTAATGAGATAGGCAGATCATACGAAACACTACATAGTTAAACCTATGACTGCTTTAGACTTCATAGCCGCTTATAGAATAATTTTAAGTTGAAACATTGATGAAAGAATAGCAGGTAGCTAGCCCTCGCCTAAAGCATAACTTAACCTATATCCTTTGTTGCCTCTTACTACATGAATGGAATAAAAGAAGATACTTAGATATAGTAATAATAACACATACATACATAACCGTCACGCCTTATTCCCTTATTCCTTCCAATAATAAGAGCTTGCTAAAAACCATTCATATGTTACTGAATTACTTAAACTTAATTAGACTGCAGTAAGTTTAAATTTATGCGAACACAAAACAAACATAACTTACAATTACTATGAAAAAATTGGCTGTTTGATTACATTAGCAAACATTTTTCTGCATTCATGTACCTACCTCCCGTTAACGAAATAATGCATGACAAGAGGAATTACTTTTCTCTAGAGCTGACTATACAAGAATATCTTTTGTTTTGCTTTTTACTTCTGTTGTCAGCAATTTTGTTTATGAATTTAAAAAAATCATCGCCTCCTCTTTGTATGTAGAGTCATGTGTCTCTATAAACGATATCAACGGGTATGGAGTAGGAAATAATAATTATATACACGTAATCTGAATACGGTTAGTTTTTTTTTCACGCACAGATAGGATTGTACTCACATCAATATTTAAAAATATTATCTTTTAGGATGAAAATAATATTTATTTCTATTGTGCAAAAATATTGCAAAATTAATGTTACACGCTTAACCTTTTCCATACATCGCTTGTCAACGAATCAGAAAAAATATTTTTTAGTAACAATGCCATTTTACTGCCATTTTAAGAGCCATCTGGTGATGAAACTTGTACTCTATTCTGTGACGAAACTACATGTTCCGGAAGGTCGTTCTTAAAAAAATGAAACATCAGTTAAATTTACCTTATACCTGCCAAGTCAAAACCTAAATAAATATGTTACAAGTGGCGACGAAACGTAAAATAGTCATGGTGTTGTCTTTGTAGCGTTTCGTTTGCTCTGCCTATCCCTTTACGAACACAGGCGTGGTGTATGTATGTTAGTATAATTTTAAGGCTCTTCACTTCACTATAGCAGAGTAACATAAAACTCATTGAATACCTACCGGCAATTTGTATGTCAAATTATATTTATTATGACAGAAGCCTTTGTAATTTTAGTGTTTAATTTTACGCTGACCTTTACAGGACTGCTTTATTATGAAGCCGTCATCGTCATTAACAATTACCTTTACAATAATTAAAAGAAACGGAGAGGCTGTAATTTAAAAAATAATAATGGGAAGATAAATACTGAATAAATTACTCTGACAATGTTTTTGTTTCATGCAGGATGTGACAACCAGGATACAATTTAAAACAATTTCTTCGTCCGTGTTGTATTTTTATAAAGGTCTTTTGAACCTTACCATTTTTTTTTAGTTCGGGGTCAGTAAAAAACTGATTAAGGTGGTTGCTCTTCCATACTAATTTCCATGCACATTCCTGGCGCCCACAGGCATGTTTTCTTCGGGGATTTTTTGAGG
>BHDV01007397.1:2922-23069 GCA_005406045.1 Adoxophyes honmai
CGTGATTACGTAAGCAGTTAATATATATTTTTTAATCAAATGGCAACCCACAAATTGTCTACGCTTGAAAACAGAACCCACGTGTCAGGGATTCCCACAAATATAAAACGAATAGGTACGCACTTATGCCCCCCATTCATGATAGCTCCGGGATGTGGGTTTTTCCTAAAACTCGATCAACCTGGTCCAATTTGATCGTCAATGGCGAATCGTCGCTCCAGAGTTCGAACCCACGTCCGCGCACGATATTTTCGGCGCGTCGCGCCTAACTGACCGTGAATGCGGGATCATCGCTCCAAGCCGTCAGTTCGTTCGTCAGTGTTGCCAATTTATCAAATTACGCTAAATTTGGCATATTTATTTGTTGTTTTGCATCGAGCATATTTTTTGGCATATAATCATTAGGTAAATATTTAACCATGAACTTGCTTTAAATGACGTTTAATTAGAAACGTCAATAAAAACAAAGTTTACCATAGACACGTTTTGTTATTTTCATGTTTCCCTTTTTATTGGGCACTCTTTTTCTTGCCTTTGTTTAACTTTATATTTTACTAGCTTTCCGCCCGCGACTTCGCCCGCGTGGAACTCGGTTATATTGCGGTATAAAGCACAACTATAAGAAAACTTCTCGTTTCAAACGACACACAGCGCCATCAATCTATCATCGATCGATCGATATCGATCTATCATCGATTGATATCGATCTATCAAGCAAACTAAGTATATTTTTGTTTTCCCTTGGGAACATCAATTTTTTCCGGGATAAAAAGTTTAATCCGGACTTCTATCTTTATGTCTGCAAAATTTCAAAGCAATCGGTTTAGTAGTTACGGCGTGAAAGCGGAACAAACAAACAAACTCACTTTCTGACTTATAATATTAGTAAGGATTTCATATCTAGTCGTAAAAAAATAATGTTTGCATTGTTGTATAAGTAAGTCAAAAAACGCCCTCGGTGCCTTCCTACAACACCAATCGCATTCTTTGACTCCTCTTATAAATTTATTGCATTAAGTATTATAAAATCAAATGACGTTCTGTTTAATTTGACATTAAAAAATGTTTGCATATTTTCTAGCATTATTTTACGACAATTAACATATTTTAGGCATAATTTTAGCATTGCGTTGGCGTTGGCAACACTGTTGAGAACTGAAGAGCCGGAGTGACGCCAGCCAATGGGCAAATCCAGTTGTCCTAAAACTGCCGGCGTCGCTCAGTTTGGATGTGGATCTGGCCCACATGCCGGAGCTATCATGAATGGGGGGCATTAGAAGCGAGCGGGGGAATTGCCGCGCGCCACTCACTGTAACCAGTCAAATTTTAAATATTAATTTTATTTTAATTTTATTATTTATTTTTAAAGTAAATATTTAATTAAATATTCTGTGAGCATTTCAAGTATTTAGCTGTTATAATTATAGCGGCAACAGAAATACATCATCTGTGAAAATTTCAACTCTCTAGCTCTCACGGTTCGTGAGATACAGCCTGGTGACAGACGGACAGACGGACAGACAGACAGCGAAGTCTCAGTAATAGGGTCCCGTTTTTACCCTTTGGGTACGGAACCCTAAAAAGCATAAATTGTAGGCAATCGTATCTTATACATATATTGTATAGAGTCACAAACATAACTTTATCTACATTCACATAATAATAATTAGTAAATTGATAGCATTTGTACTTCGTATAAAAAACGGCCTAATTTGAAATTCAAGTTCAAAAAATTAGGACACTTTTCTCCTATCACCTGTTTTATAAAGTGAACCGATTTTATAAGTAAACATTATAATTTACTAATGTTGTCTGAACATAAAATAGGCAATTACGATATGGATAATAATAATTATGTTACTTCCTAAACTTAAACTCTAGTGAGTTTGCCCGTTGCTACCGAGTCGTATGGTCACTTAAACTCGATAAGGAAAATTATATATTTGTAGACTGCACCGATATCATACAATTATGAAAACTTATCATTATTGTTAGAACTGTTTAGCTTATCAAGTCATTTACAAATTACGTAGGCATTATTAATAATACAGATAATAATGCTAATTTGTTCCATATTATTATCCAAATAAAAAGAGTGGAATGACATTTTTTGGTTTGGCCTTGGGGTGTGCAGTTGTGATTAAAATTAGATTATTACGGATTGGTATCGATAGAATTTGTTTTGTTACTAATGCGACAGATAAGTGAAGTTTATCTTTGGCTGCACTACCTACAATAATTTATCTGTGTTGTTCACATTTCATTTCATAAAAAAATAAATCAAGCGTAGCTCTTTCCGACCGGGAAGTTGGTAAGTAGATCTGTTTTGTGAATCACGTTAAGATTTGTATACATTGTAAAAAATATATTTTTTTTTGGTGTTACCCAGAACTGAAACTAATTTTTTTTTTATCAAACCCACACGTACGGAATATCTGTGGAAGTGTTGAAAAATGATGTTTCTAGAATAAAATATATGTGATCTACATTTACTTTGTAAACTTTCACCGACAGTTGGTTCAAACGACATAATGTGAATAGTTTTTTTAATACGTCATAAATAGTAAACCACTATTTACCTTCACTTACCTAGTCAGTGGTTATATATTTGTCTCCGGAGTCGCTGTTAGAGACTTCGGGCTCGATGTGCACCGGCGGCGCGGGCGCGGCTAGCTCGCCGACGGGCGCGGCGCGCACGGCGCCGGCCTGCTCACCGGCCACTTCCGCCGCGCGGCACCATGATGCTGCATCTGAGAGCTGAAGATCCACCTTCCTTAACATTCGTTCCCTCAGATGACTGTCCTTTACCCCCCGAATGACTTGTGTCAATATCAAACTATCTCGAAGGGTTCCGAATTCGCACGACTTACTCTTGATTTTTAGCGTAGCGTAAAACTTGTCAAACGGCTCACTTCCTTGTGACGTTTCAAAGAATAAATGTCTCTCATAATTTATGTTCTTTACGGGATCGCACCTATTATCAAATTTTTTGCACAACGACTCATAATCGTTTACCTCGTCATCTTTGAAATCGAGTTCCTCATAAATCTCGCGACCGCACTTCCCAATTACATGAAGGAATAAGGCGCATTTTTCTTTATCCGTTGCCTGTTCTCTTCCCGCTGCTACTAGAAACCATTCGAAGGTTTTTTTCCAGTCACGCCAATTATCCGCCATGTTGCCGATGTCCGACATCGGTGGTGGTTGTTGAATGTTCATGTTGTACACACACGATCCACTTTGCTTACTAACCGTCGCGTTTTTACTTTCTCCCGTCATTTATTCTTCCGAAATATTACAAAATAAGACTCAAGTAGGCCAATTTAACACCTGACACCATGTAGTGTTCGTGATTCACATTTAATAAAACAACCGAGGTGCCGTCTCAAGCATGACTGATGTTTATTGTATGTTTTCTAAACTACCTTACAAAACTACCCACATACAACAACCAGGATCGCATAGACAGCAGGAGCCCACGTACCATCGCGAACCGGGATTGTTGAGCAACTTACCTATGTTTGTAACTTGGTCGTGTAATACTAATCCAATAGCTGACATCTAGTCGGTCCCATCGGTCATTGATTACACGTCTAAATTGCGAACAGTGGCAAGTGGCTCAACAATCCCGGTTCGCGACTGTACGTGTATCTCAAGAACCGTAAGAGCTAGGCAATTGAAATTTTCATAGATTATGTGTTTGTATTGTCACTCCAACAACAAATGCTAAAAACGAAACAATAATAATAATTAAGTGGGGTTCTCATAGAAAAACACACGTCTTTTTTTGCTGTTTTTGGCCAGTTTTTTAAATTTTGACGGTAGCATTAAAAATCGGCGTTGTGGCGCCGCAACACCATGCTGTGGCCTGCGTTTTAGCACTGTTTGGCACAGAATTATTTTGTGGCATCCGTAGCTTATTGTGTCAATTGTTTAAGTTATTATTTATTTGTATTTTTAATAACATTTAATACTTTTTTCCAGGACAAAATGACCTGGGACACTGGACAGTCAACGTTTCTGACTCATTTGAAAAAGGTGGGCATAATATGTAAAAAACATGGCAAAGAAACACTTTTCACTGATTTCGTAGTAAGCTTCCCGACTGGTGATACTGACAACACCATTGAACAATTCAAAACAGAACAAAATCCGAGTCGTAGACATCGCAAAACGCCTAAAACTGAAATTGGTACGAAACATGAGATTTCACGCAAAGAAAGCAAGAATAACAATGAAATTGTGAGTGGTGATGCTAAGAAAAGTCGGATAAACACCAAAGATGAAGTATGCAAGAAAGATAAAGACTATCAATCTCGGCTTATAAAATGCATGTTTTGCAACATCAAACGCGTGCATATTAACAATCATTACCTCACGGTACATAAATTAGACTTTAATGTATGGGTGAAGAATCTAAGCCAGGACAATCGCGGGAACGCTACTGTTTGCCCGCAATGCAATAAAGATTATCGTAACAGTACAGCTTTTAGAGAACATTTGAGTAATTATCACAATATACACTTGGATAAGAACAGACGGCGCTTGAAGAAGAAAGATGCACAGGAGCGTGAAGATATGCCTGCAAAAGAAAACGATGGAGATAGAGGAAGAGTGGGGGCGGGTTGGTCAGTGAAAAAGAAAACACCGGTTCAAGAAGATGGAAACGAGTCTAGTGATGAAGAGAGGGAAATGCAAACAGAGACCGTTTCACGAGGAGATAAAGTGGAAAATACGAATGGGCATAAAAACGTTAAGGAACGTTGTAAACAATGCGGGGAATTCATCGAAGTTGCATCATTCGACAGTCACGTAGCATCACATGCTAAAGAAAGAGAAACGTTCACATTCAAAACTAAAAAAGCTAAAAATCATTCGAATTCTTTGAATGACACTTTGAAAAAGACAGGACAGCGTAAGGAAGGTGGAAATTTAGTTTCCAATCGTGGATTCATTTCGGACGATGAAACGAATAATGTTAACCATGACAATTTGATTGGAAACAAGACAAATCTTGCTGGAAATTTAGTAAAAACCAATGTAGCTAATGAAAGTGAAGAAGATTCAAGGTTAGATCATGCTAGTGGATCGCAGGATAGTGAAACTATTCGAATGGATATACCTCGCAATATTACAAAAGAGAAATTAAACTCTGAAGCGGTCTCCATTGAAGAAAAAGTGAAGCGTTACCGCAAGCAGTTATGGAGGGAGTTCTTTGCAAGAATGAGGAATGAGGATCCTGTGGTTCAGGAAGAATTGTATGAGCAGTTTTTACTGGTGTACAAGGATACAGTGCCTAAGTATTTGACATGCTTTGAACGCTTGACACGGCGTTAGTCGGAATAAAAATAAGAATAACTTCAACTAGAATGAGCAGTGCCCGCGACTTTTTTCGCGTGGACTTTGGGTGGCAATTTCATGCCTTTTTCAACCATTTTTTCTCATTAAAAAGTAGTCTAAGCCTTTTCTCGGGCTCTAGACTATTTGTGTACGAAATTTAATTTCAATTGGTTTAGTAATTGTCGCGTGAAAGCGCAACAGACAGCAGAAAAAGTTACTTTAGTTTTTATAATATTAGTACGGAAAGGAAGTAAGGATAACCGTGTACAAAATAAGTTATAACTTTCTTTATGTTCTGTCAATTTTATCCATTTCGGACGAACAATAGTTTGTTTTATTTACATCCATGTGAAAATGTTCGTGCTATACGTGCACACGCAATAAGCGAATGTCCTACTCAAGAAACTGCACCCTGTGGTGCATTATCATTAGTGTCCGACCGAAGGTACAATTTTGGCCGAAGCCGAAGCCGATTAATCGGTTTTCATCAAAACCTTCGGCCGAAGCCGAAGCCGAAGCCGAAGGTGTGTTGACCCCATGTTGCCCCTAAGAAATACGAGAATTTGCTAATAGTAAAAAAAACGGCAGTAAATTATGTGCAGTTTTCGCTTTGAAATCAAGTGTGACAATGTTATTATAATATATGTGGTCAGTAATTTATATAATTAACTGCAAGCAATGCGATCGGGCTGGCGAAACGCTGCCCTGCTAAGCCCTGTGCACTATCCGTCTCGCTCTGGCATCGTTCGTTCAATTTCAAATCACAACTTGCAAACCTTCGGCTTCGGCCAAATTTTGGCCGAAGCTGAAGGTTTGGCCGAAGGTGGCCGAAGCCGAAGCTTCGGTCGGACACTATACTATAGACCGATAGGTACTTAAAAGATGGTAAACAATCTTGATGTGTCTTTTTATTTAAACATACACTTTATAAATCAAAATCTTTACATTTTACAATTTAGGTATGAAAAAATCATTTACTTTCATAATTGAATTGTATAGTGTAACGATTTTCATTTTTAGACTGTGTATTTCAATAAAAAGACATGTCAAGATTGTTTACCATCTTTTAAGTACCTATCGGTCTAAAGTATAATTATAATGTTTACTTTATAAAATCGGTCTTCTTTATAAAACAGGTGATGGAAGAATGAAGAAACAAATTATTATTTATTGAACGAAACCTTGAACATTAAACTACCGTGAGACTCATTCATGTTGAAAAATATACTGATATATGTATAGTCGTTTAGTTAAAATATGTTCCAAAATATTTGTAGAGACTGCTTTGATTTGTAAATATGTACATTTTACTTATTTTAATTTTAAGTTATTAATAAGTAGATATATGTCTATTGGTTTCCGGTTTCCTGTAGAGCTGGAACAGAAGTTGCGGTTGGGTGTTCTCTCTTTTTTTGGCTCGCTGCTGAAATATGTTTTTTTTTATATTGTGTATGGTGTAAATAAATAGTGTATATAGTGTATTTGTGACTTTTATTGTAATCAGTAATCTTTATTAGGCAATCAAGTATTATCAAACCGCGATTAGAAAGGGATTGAGCTCATGTGTCATTTTTGAACTAAATTCATGAAATGACATTGTCAGTGGTAGAGTATGCAGATAAAGTAAATTGTTATTTTGGCACAATGAATTTCTAAAGCATGGAAAAAATATCAAATTATGTAGCGTTTTTCTATTGATTTCCGTTAGCATTAAGAGGATAATACTTCAGATCAAATAGAGTTACTTCCTAAACCTGTAGCGTTTTTAAAGTATTTTAAATATTTTTTTATTTATGTGTTTTTAAACAGCTACGGCAATTTGATAAAGCGAAATAATGTGGTTAGCGACAGATTCGTCAAATATGATATTACAATTTTTTATTAAAAGAATGACATTATTTACCGAGAATAGAGTTTAAATATGCAAATCATATTCAGCTATTAATTCTATTATCTATAAGGGTCTGCACTTATGAAGATATCAAATATTGGTTTAAACGGTACCTACTCTCGAATCCCTTTCTAATCGCGGTTCGATAATAGGTACATAAGCGCTAATATATGTATAAACAAAAATAAAATAAAACAAAAATATTTGGCTTATAACAATTTGTAATAATTTAAGATTAAGCAGTTACTTTGAATACTTACATGACACTTGTAATATGTTTTTATCGTAACTTTACGTGACTAAATTTTAAATTTAATTGAATATTTGTTTTTTTATGACTATACACATTTAATTCATATTATCACAATTCTTCCATTTATTCTATCGAATAGTAACACTTCTATGACAAATATCTACATCCATATCATACAATTCCTACTAGGTTCGCGTTCAGGCGTAATAAGACCGGCCTTACACCTATGCGGGACACAGCTATAGGTTAAAATAGGACAGCGATGCTCGTCTCTCTTTTTTGCAGATAGCTCCGTCCTTACTTACGTAAGTAAAATTTACGGGTGTAAGGTCCTAAGCAAAAGGTCAACTTTAAGAAACCTACATCGGTCTTCTTTATAAAACAGGTGACGATCGAAATAAGAACAAAATATTTTCAAATTTGGAACACGCGGGCGCGAGCCTGTGAAGCCGATGGACTGTTGGTGGAATTCCAGTTTTCCGCTTTTTTAGCTGTCTTGTATAAATTTTTATTTCAAGAAGGTTATAAGGGACACTAACAAAATATCATCTAACAATAGTATTTTACATTTCATTTTCATCGTCATTACAAAATCCCTACTTTCCGTGGTCCCATTCAAGAGCTTTCGTCATCCGAAATAATTATAACATCAGAAACTGTATTGTTTGCTGTTACACTTGTTACATTTTCATTATCCGCTGTTACACTTGTTACATTTTCATTATCAGCTGTGACAAGTTTTGTGTCTACTTCATTATTATTAAGCTTGTAATTAAATTCTCTGTCGCTATCGGTATTAAATACAACTGTTCGAAACGTTTCATTGTCAGTATGCGTAGCTTCATGGTTGCCACAAGCTGTTCTAGTATTGAAGCTCCTGTCACAAACATTACATGGAAAACTGCTCCGGATCCTCACGCAAGTGTCGAAATTCACAGCATGATGCAAAACCGTGGATGCTTCGATGAAATTATCACATTGTTTGCATTTGTATAGGGTGTTTGTGAACGACAAATTCCCCTCAACTACCCTCATTCTGACGCCACGAGTAGCAGCGTAGATGCTTCCAGAAACAATTTTATCTACAGCGTCTTTTTCCATATCGAAGAAATTCAGCCATTCATTTGTAAGCAGCAAATGGTGTTTATATTTCAAGTATTTAAAAGAGTCTTTAGTAACATCGTTTCTTTTATAGTGCTCAACGAAATGTTTCTCGTGACATACTGGCTCAAATTTCAATTGGCACGTATCACAATTCACTGCAATAAATTGTATATCAGGATCCGCTATGTGTTTTTGAGAATGTTCGACTGCAACATCGTAAGACGCCGTTGCTATGTCACAAGCTTCACATATGTACAGTATGTCTTTCTCTGTCAGTACATCTTCAACATTTTCATTGACAACATCGTGAGGGCCAGGTTGTATACTTTCAATGAGATGCTTAAATTCTCTTGTATGTATCCTAATATGCTTCCACGCTTCTATTTTACTGCCAAATTTCTCATTACACATATTACATTTGAATACCTTTTCAACTTTTCTTCGTGAAGTACTTTTTGAAGTCTTTTTTTTAGCAGACTCTTCCTTTTCAGGACGACAATCCTTAACATGGTCTCGGATATCTTCAAAACAAAAATGATCGTTACAAGTCTTACATTTAACCTGGAACCCATGCATGATGGCATGATCATTATATTTTCTTTCATCAGTAAAGTAACACTCACATTCATCACATTCATAGTAATCTTCAGAAACTTCGGAAACATCATCAACGACGTCACGATTATCATTATCCACAGTTCCATTATTATTTGTATTTGTATTATCACTATTGATATTACTATTGGTATGCTCATCCAAATTCTTACCCGCCTTACATTTGCAATCATTAGCATAATTATTACGTACAATGTGATTTCCGATAATATTGATGGGAGACTCTACAATTTGTGCAAGTTTCACGTCAGTGTCGCGTTTACTGTGCATGGACATGTAATGCTTGTGCCAATTTTCTTGGCTAACATACGTCTTTCGGCACTCAGTGCATTGGAATCTATATCTCCGTGTCTTTTCTTCTATCACGAGAGGTCTGAAAAAAAAAGTCTCTTTAAGGCTATATGAATGTCACCGGAAAATAACACATTCCGTAAGTTTATAAATTTCCTAGGAAGTTTATAAACTTTCGTTAGATTCCAAACGGGAGACAAAAAATGTTTCTACGCCCACATTTTTGCAAAATTTAATATAATCTAACCTAACCTAACCTAATCTAATATAACTAAACCTAATCTGATCTAAACTAACATAATCTAACCTAACCTAACCTAACGTAAATTGATTATTTTACGAAAATGCGGCCGTAAAATAATATAATTTGTCTGTTGTTTGGAATCTTACGGAAGTTTATAAATTTCCTGGATTTTTTTAGGAAATTTATAAACTTACGGAATGTGTTATTTTCCGGTGACATGAACATACAATCACGCCTGTGCTCCCAAACGGGGCAGGCAGAGCACACGAAACGCGGCATAGACAAAACCATTAGCATGACTATGACTATATCATGCCTATATTAATTATATTATTAACGTTATGGCTGGATAAATGTATGACAGACTGAAAATAATTATAATCATACATGTGTAAATCATTTATGACAAAAAGTGATTATGACAGGGAACATTATGACATTAGCATAACGTATATCGACCAGATCGGCGATTTATGTACTAAAGGGAGGCCAAATTAGGAGTACCCGAAGCCGTCGAGCATGTGTGATGAGAGTCATGAATGTTAGTGAAGCGAAAGAAGTAGGTATGTCAGAATAAAAGCGAATGGCGCTCTGTTGTCTCTGCCTACCACGCAGGGAATAAGGCGTGACGGTTATGTATGTATGTAGATTTTATAAAATTCATAGCTAAAAGAACATAAAGCACTTTTTTAAATCTCGTAATGTTGTAATTGTAATTATTTTGGAATGAAAGAAAATCTTTGTTTTGACATTCTGCCAACAACAAAATGGAAGTATTATTTTTTGGAACTGACATGAAATTAAATGACATCGAACATGAAGTAAAAGTTACTTGAAACCTTTTCGATGAAATTAAATTCGACGAAAAGTTTCTCGGGAAAACAAGGGTCACCTCCACCTCATACTGACCCTGGCAACTTCTCTATATAATCTGTTGAGTTCATAGGTAGACGAGCCACAAGTAATTCTTTGAGGTTTGGCTCATTTTGAGGCTCTTGGCTACATGCTTCAGGCGTTTGAGGCCTTGCCGACTCTCCCGTCGGTTGATGAGTCCGGGCTGTATTTTGAGGCACTCGGCTTGAGGTCGTTTGGTCTTGGCTGTGCCTTCTAGAGTCCGATCTGTGATTTTGAGGCTGTTGGTTCGAGGCTCTTCGGTGTTGAGACTGTTGGTTTGAGGCTCTTTGGTTTTGAGGCGGTTGGTTCGAGGCTCTTCGGTTTTGAGACTGTTGGTTTGAGGCTCTTTGGTTTTGAGACTGTTGGTTTGAGTCTCTTTGGTTTTGAGACTGTTGGCTTAAGGCTCTTTGGTTTTGAAGCTGTTGGTTCGAGGCTCTTTGGTTTTGAGGCTGTTGGTTTGAGGCTCTTTGTTTTTGAGACCCCTGGGAGGTTGAGGTACTGGCGCCCTGTGTGAGCCTAAATAGGTAGTCCCGGTCATTCATGGTTTCGTCTGTAACAAACAGAAATGTGTCTTATCACATCCGTGTGAGGATATTGTTCGGCTCACATTATCGGATAAGGATGTACCATCGCGAACAGGGATTGTTGAGCCACTTACCTATGTTTGTAACTTGGTCGTGTAATACTAATCAAATAGCTGCAATCTAGTCGGGCACATCGGTCACTGATTACACGTCTAAATTGCGAACAATGGCAAGTGGCTCAACAATCCCGGTTCGTGACAGTACGACTCTACGACTAAGTACCTACATTAAATGTAGTTGTACTTTTTGTATTTTTAGGGTTACGTACCTCTAATATAAAAACGAAGAAAAGAAAAGTTAATTTTTTGATACCCAGTCTACTTGTACTTTTCAATTCTTACCTGCACTCAGTTGGACAGCTTACAAGTGACGGCAAAGTGCTGAATCTTATTATTTTATGCTCTTATATCGTTCTAAATAGGTCACCTGGTGGTTCAGTTCAGATGACCCATAATTTTTTCAACATGGCCTATATATCTAGGCGACCGGCTAGCAACCTGTCACATTGTGCCTGTCACCTTAAAATCTGAAAAATATTTGCTAGAAGTGGCTACAAAACGTGAAATAGTCATTGTTTTGTCTTTGTTACGCTTCGTGTGCTCTGCCTACCCCATTTGGGAATACAGGCGTGATTGTATGTATGCATGTACGGTCAAGGACTTTAATTCATGAGCCACCATAGAACCTTCTCAAAGAAAAAAACATAACGATTTTCCTTGAAAATTAATGGGATGTCACTATGACGTTTACTGTGAATTAGTTCCATGGTGGCTCATGAATTAGTCCTTGACTGTACTTAACAAAAGATACCGCACGAACAATGGCTACAGGTCACGTATGCACTGTTAATCAGGTGATTCGCAAAATAGATTAAAATTATCAAAACACGATTAGGTACAAAAGAATTCAGCGCATTTTGTTATTTAAGTGATAACTTAAACTGGGTTCTTGCTGTACCTAAGGAGGTACAGTATGATCAAACAAAGAATGCTCCACGATATACCTGCGTAATAAACCACTTTCGTGGCGCGGGTAACTTTGATCTACCAATGATAAGAGATTTTTTCGCGCGCTGAACACTTGCGTTGTGATTGGTTATTGATTGAAGTCTCAGACAGATGACTCATGACTAGACCCCGCTATCGGAGGTGCAAAACGGTAGCTGTCAAATTCTTAGGGACGGGGTTATCAAATCATATTTTGTGATGTCGATATCGATACTCGATTTTTCAATACATTTTTTTTATGTACAAGTGCCGTTTATTTCTATACAATTTTATGTTTTTTGGAATCTATGATAATCATTGGCAATACTTACTTTTCTTATGTTTCAAGTTGCGGGATAGTGCATGAACCCTCTTGAAATAAAACTTTTCAGTACAGGTTAGTACTTGCCACTTAGTCTTATACTGATAATAATTTATTTTTACGTCAATAGATAGTCTATGTCATCTTACAACATTTAGCTGTGTTTACGAGTATTCGTCTTATAATATTTTATACAATATAAATTAAAATATCATTAGACTGTCATTATAATTACTTATCGACATTAAGCTAATATTTTAAAACAATTTTTACCCTTCCCTAGTAATGGGAAGAAATTGACAGGTACCGTTTTGCACCTCCGATAGCGGGGTCTACTCATGACAGATGTCAAGCACCCCAGCGCCAAATGCGTCGAGTAGCCGAACTAAAGTGCGTGCATAGCAAGCAAAATTGTGCCCAGATCATTTAAAGTTCAATATAGATAAATTACTCGTTCGGCTACTCTCGGATATCGTTCTGCGCTTCTCGGCGCAGACGGTAACAGCCGATGTGACTTATTTTCTTGGGAATACTGTACTGTACTACTGTACCTAAGGGGTTATACCTTAGGGGGTGTCCATAAATTACGTGAGGTGTTTTTATTCATTTTCTGTTCCTCTGAGGAGATTTTGTTAGATTTTATTGAACCCCTCCCCCAACCCCCAATCTCACGTGAGATTTTTTAACGTGTAGACCGCGGCAGTTGTGCAAACGTTCCGCTGGCGGCGCTGTCTCAGTTTTCATACAATGCCGCGTTAATTCTCAAACGAAATAGTTATCGAATCCATCATCGTTATGAAATACTAGACTTTCTGCGTACTTATTTATACTGCGTTCATTATATCATGAACGCAGTATAAATCATCAATACGAAATGTGAAAAATAGGAAAAATCACAAAACAGTACAAAAATTAATAATAATGAAAAAAAAACTCAAACTCAAACCATTTATTGCAAAATGTTACACATCAAGATGTTACAAAAATGCTTATGTAGGCCGCGCTTCGACATTTACCCTGTGAGGGCACATAAAGTACCCTGTACCTATACCCTTAGCACGACAGGGCGCGAGTAGAGATACGCGCGACGTAGACTATACCTGTCTAACTAGAGCCGTCAGAAAGTGACAGGTAGACTATCCCGCGCGCGACGCGACTAGAGCGTGTTGTCGTGTTAAGCCTACTAAAGTATGGAAAATGTGGTTTCAGTCAAATATTCTGAAATTTTAATATGTTATAGATTTCAGTGACTTGAACAAAACTCCTTATGGGTGCTACCATGGTTTCCGGGTCCCTTTCCATGTACCGTGGTAGCACCCATAAGTATAGACTTTTGTTCAGGTCGCTGAAATCTATAACATAATAATATCAAAACTTCAGAATATTATTACTATTATTAGAATACTAGCTGTGCCCGCGACTCCGTCCGCGTGGAATAGTGACAAATTTCCCCCGTTTTCTTCACACTTTCCACTGTTTCTTCAGTACTATTGGTCGCAGCGTGATGTTATATAGCCTAAAGCCTTCCTCGATAAATGGTCTATCCAACACAAAAAGAATTTTTCAATTCGTACCAGTAGTTCTTGAGATTACCGCGTTCAAACAAACAAACAAACAAACAAACAAACAAACAAACAAACAAACAAACAAACAAACTCTTCAGCTTTATTATATTAGTATAGATTAGACTGAAACCACATTTTCCATACTTTATGTATGGTCCTTTATTTATTAATCGGGCACATTTTAACATTACACAATTTACAAAAGCAAAAAAAAAAGAAAAAAGATAATTTTATCGCTAATTATAAGTAAGTACTATTTATTTTATTAATTAATTGTAGCTAAATCAAGAATTCAAAACTTTATTTATGCAAATAGGCTCCTAAGAGCACTTTTACACGTCATTTTTAGGGTTCCGTAGCCAAATGGCAAAAAAACGGAACCCTTATAGATTCGTCATGTCTGTCCGTCTGTCCGTCTGTCCCTCTGTCCGTCCGTCCGTCTGTCCGTATGTCACAGCCACTTTTTTCAGAAACTATGAGAACTATACTAATAAAACTTGGTGAGTAGATGTGTTCTGTGAACCGCATTAAGATTATGACACAAAATTAAAAAAAAAGCAATAATTTTTTAGGGTTCCCCATACATGGAACTGAAACTCAATTTTTTTTTTTCATCCAACCCATACGTGTGGGGTATCTATGGATAGCTCTTTGAAAATGATATTGAGGTTTCTAACATCATACTTTTCTAAAGTGAATAGTTTGCGCGACAGACGCTTCCAAAGTTGAAAAAGTTGTGTCCCCCCCCCTCTAACTTCTAAAATAAAAGAGTGATAAATCTAAAAAAAATATATGATGTACATTACCATAAAAACTATCAACGAAAATTGGTTTGAACAAAATCTACCAAGTAGTTTTCTTTTTATTAAATAAAGTTAAAATTTATCATTAGTTCGAAAATCTGTCACTAGATGGCGTTGTAATCTGTTTGTACGGAACCCTCAGTGCGGGAGTCCGACTCGCACTTGGCCGGTTTTGAGTCTACCAGCGCTTCGGAAAGACCATTATTGCCAAGAATGCGCCGCAAGAAACTTGGCAGAAAGTCATTTTTTCAAAACAAAAAAAAAATACAAAATTAATTATTACAAAAAATGATAAAAAACAAACATTTAAATAATTTTAAACAAAAAAAACCTACTTCAAATTTGTGATATCCTGCAAGATGATCTTAGATTTTACAGAATTTTAAAGAATTTGTATCCAATTAGACCATTAATAAGTATCCATAATATCCATACTAATATTATAAATGTGAAAGTGTGTTTGTTTGTTTGTTTGTCCGTCTTTCACGCCTAAACGGAGCGACAGATTGACGTGATTTTTTTTGGTAGAGATAGTTTAGGGCATGGAGAGTGACATAGGCTACATTTTGTCTCTTCATAACCCCCGCCACTTCCCTAAAATGGGGTGTGGAAGTTTGTATGGAGCATTCCGCAATTTTCAACGTAGTATAAAGCTATAAATTGGCATGCGGGCTATAAGTGACGAACAAAAAAAACGTACATTAAATATAATTCCGAAATCTCTTCTGTGTTGCCCAGAACTTAACGCGAGCGTAGCCGCGGGCAAAAGCTAGTTACTTAAAAACGACCAAAATGTAAGAACTAACTTAATAAGCTTAAATTATACGACTATATTAAATAAGACGGTGGTAGCGATCCAGACGTACTGGGTACGAGCTCCTACTACCCACCATGCCAGATTACAACTATGCACGCACTGCTGCTTTGCGTCAGGAGTACCGAGAAAAACGGTGGTAGCGATCCTGACGCACCGTGCACGAGCTTATACCACCGGGGTTTTGCTCTAAATGCCAGAAAACGCGAATATTTTCGGTAAAGTAACACCTCTCCATTTGTTGAAAATTACCGGATAACTCACGTTAAATAAATCGAGTTTAGCTCGATATGTTTCGGACTAATTCGTAGCCCTTCATCTAGGAGCCGCGGCAGCTGCTGCTGCCAAACGCGAACTGCGCGCCTCGGCTCTCTGCGCGCGACTGCTCGTGCCCGACGAAACTAACACTGGCTCACGACTACCCTCATTATTATCGTCATTTATATTATTGTCAAAAATAGGGTAGCACACAACACTAACTACATCACTTTGTAAAGACACCTCCACACTCGCTGTTGACGCAGTACGAAGATTCAAAACTGTCTTCCAACTCGGAGGCACCGACCAACCACTGTCTCGATTAAAGTTTGGACGTCTACTAATCTCTATAGCTTCACGCACTTTTCGTTGAATGTAAAATTTCTCCCTTGCTAGTACGGAAACCATGTCAAAACGGATATAGTGCGTCGAATCAGAGTTCATTGAGTGTTCGGCAACGTCTGACCCCCGATCATCTTGTTTCTTCATACTGCGTATGTGCTCCGATAACCTCGTGGAAACATTGCGTCCTGTCTCTCCGATGTAATTTTTGCCACAAGAACATGGAATCATGTATACCCCAGGACCACTCAGGGGCTCTTTATCCTTTGGTGAACGCATCCACTGTCTCAACTGCTTATGAGGGCGGAATATCGACTTGATGCTATATCTACGGCGTAACAAGTGCCCGATTCTATCCGTTACCCCTTTTATATAAGGCAAGTACACTGGCAACCTCTCAACCTCTTCTGGCCGCTGACGAGCCGACACGTTCACAACACGGTTACACTGCCTCCAGTTGTACCCATTGCTTTCCAATACACGCTTCACGTGACCCAGTTCACGATCAACAAACCGAGGATCACAAATTTTTAAGGCGCGATTAATCAACGTTCTGGGCAAAGAAGATAAATGACAAGGATGGTGGTGTGAATCTGCCCTCAAGTAACGATCAGTATGAGTTGGCTTACGATATACTGTGGTTTCCAGCCTCCCACAAGGTCTCCGCATAACCAAAACATCCAGGAACGGCAGATGCCCGTCGCTTTCCATCTCCACCGTGAACTTAACCTTATCGTGCACCGTGTTAAGGTAGTTGGTAAATTGTGACAAATCATCTTTTGACACAATGGCAAAAATATCGTCCACGTATCGCCACCAGTTTAATGTATAACCTCTCCATGTCTTCCCTGGATGTCGCAAGAAGCGACTAAGGACATAGGTTAATGTATATTTTAGGCGACAGGCTAAAATATATGCTAGAAGTGCCCACGAAGCGATTTGTGTGCTCTGCCTACCCCATTTGAGAATGCAGTAAGTTCGGACTAAGACGCGCCCGACTGCCCGTTGATTTCTTTCATACAAAACGCGTTTCCTGTAATTCAAAAACTACTTGTCAGATATTGATGAAATTAAAATGGGACTAATGGGAAGCCATTTCGAAACAAACAAAAAAAATCATCGTAATCGGTCCACCCGTTTAGAAGTTCTGAGGTAACATACATAAAAAATACAGCCGAATTGAATACCTCCTTTTTTGAAGTGGGTTAAAACCGGGGGAAAGTAGTCGCTATTCCGCGCAGATGGAGTCGCGGGCACAGCTATTCACAAATAAATATTATTTTAAATATCCCTCACATATCCCTGTATAACAGTACATACTGCTTAAACAATTCTGCCTGAAAAACAGTATCCTCATTTCTCATTCTTTTAAAAAATTCTCTCCACAACAGTTTGCGGTGTTGCTTCATTTTTTTGTCAATCGAGACAGCTTCAGCTTGTAATTTTTCCAGTATAACATCGTGAGGCATTACAGTTTCATCACTACTTTCATGATCTAGCTTTGTATGTTCTTCATGTTCATTAGCCACACCGTTTTCTACGAAGTTTCCAGCAAGATTTGTCTTGTTTCTAATCAAATTATCTTGATTAACATTAATCCTTTCGTTGTCCGAAACGAAACGACTATGAGAAACTAAATTGCCATCTTCCTTACGCTGTCCTGTCTTTTTCAATGTGTCCTTCAAAAAATACGAAAGGATTTTAGCTCTGTTAGGTTTAAACGGGAACGTTTCTCTTTCTTTAGCATGTGATGCTGTGTGACTGTCAAATGATGCAACTTCGACGAATTCCCCGCATTGTTTACAGCGTTCCTTAACTTCCACATGGTTTATTTTACGCGTATTTGTATTACCTACTTTACCTCCTTGTGAAACTCCCCTTTGAATTTCTCTCTCTTCATCATTTGACTCGTTTCCTTCTTCTTGAACCGGTGTTATTTTTTTCACTGACCAAACCGCCCCCACTCTTCCTCTATTTCCATTGTTTCCTTTCGCAGACATATCTTCCTGCTCCTGTGCATCTTTCTTCTTCAAGCGCCGTCTGTTCTTATCCAAGTGTATATTGTGAAAATTACTCAAATGTTTTCTAAAAGCTGTACTGTTATGATAATCTTTATCGCATTGTGGGCAAATAAAAGCATTGCGTCGATTCCTCTCTTTAAGATTCTTCACCCATACATTTATGTCTAATTTGTGTACCTTTAGGTAATGATGGTTGATAAGCACGCGGTTTTTCTTGCAAAACATGCAAAGTTGATTCTCTTCGACTTTGCCTTTCTTGCATACTTCATCTCTGGCATTTATGCGACCTTTCTTAGCATCACCACTCACAGTTTCATTGTTATTTCTGTTGTCTTTACGTGGAATCTCGTGTTTCTTCTGACTAAATTCACGTCTAAAAGTCCTGGGATGTTGACAACTCGGGTTTTGGTCTGTTTTGATTTGTTCAACTGTGTTACCAGTAGGGATGCTTAGTAGGTAGTCAGTAAATAGTGCGTCTTTGCCATGTTCTTTGCATAGCGTGCCCAACTGTTGTAAGTTAATGAGAAACTTTGAATGTCCAGGGTCCCCGCTCATCTCGGCCTGAGAAAAAAGAAGAAACGAAGAGGTGTTAAACTAGACCTCAGACCACACGGATAACCTATGTGACTAAGAAAATTATAATCTAGGTTTGTAAGAAATTAAAACAATAAGTTGGGCTTTCCCCTTCCTCGGCGTATGAACCGACTCTTTTGTGCATGAGGGCAAATAATCTAACCATCAAAAAATAATTTTCGATACAAGCTTTTTTGACAACTGTACTTAATTGTCATACATCCTATACCTTATCGGTTTAGGTAGTTAAAACAATATTAACAATCTTGACATGTCTTTTTGTTGAAATACACAGTCTAAAAATGAAAATCGTTACACTATACAATTCAATTATGAAAGTAAATGATTTTTTCATACCTGAATTGTAAAATGTGAAGTTTTCGATTTATAAAGTGTACGTTTAAATAAAAAGACACGTCAAGATTGTTTACATTGTTTTAACTACCTAAGCCGATAAAGTATAGATTATGTGCACCAGATTTCAAGTTAATCAGACCAACCGTTGAAGAGTTCCCTCCATTCATACAATATTCCGCTAGTGGACTTCTGGTGGCCCAGCCGGGACTGTCTCCGATGGAGGGAACGCTTATTTGGAAAATATTTTTTTGTTGGTATGCTTATTTTATTTTGAAGTGTGACAGATACCTACAAATACAATAAAGATAGTGCACCCAAAGATAAACTCCGCTTATCTTTATTAGAAACAAAGCAAACTGTATCGATGCCATTAAATGAATAATCTATTTTTTACTTTAATCACAAATGCATGTGGTGTCGGGTTTAGAATAGCAAACACCTCTCCATTTCTTCTGTGGATGTCTTAAGCGACTAAGGAAATAGGTTAATGGTTAATGCATATTCTAGGCGACGGGCTAGCAACCTGTCACTTAATATCTTCTTGCCAACTTAAAATCCTGAAAATATACTATTTATGCTAGAAGTGGCCAGGAAACGTGGAATAGTCATGGTTTAGTCTATGTAGCGTTTCATGTGCTCTGCCTACCGCATTTGGGGATACAGGCGTGATGTATGTATGTATGTATGTATGTATGTATGCATACGTCAAGACCATAGAAGAAAATGTCATTCCACTCAGTTTCTTTTGATAATAATGTGGCGCAAATTACCATATTATCAGAAATATTATTATTAATAATAATACCTAGGGTCAGGGAGGGTACAGTTGCTCGAAGGGAACAGTCGCTCGAATGCACTGTGCTGGAAACTGAAAGAGCTATCTATCTGTC
>BHDV01007400.1:0-57102 GCA_005406045.1 Adoxophyes honmai
TGAAAAACATCAAAATCGCCGAATTCTGTTTGCACGCTCTTAAAGCCTAAAAATATGCTACAAACATGGACTGTGACTGCAGTTTTATCTCTTTAGCGTTTCGTATGCTCTTCCTGCACCATTTGATAATACAGGTGTGGTGTATGTATGTATGTATGTAATTTTCGTTTAACTCCAAAAGTTGTGTTTAGATTTTTAAATTGTCATTTTTGCTTAAATGGAAGCACATAAGGTAACAGCGCCAGTAATGTACAAGGGACAGTAATTTATTTTGTAACAATCAATTCACATCCATAACTGTTCATAATTGGGGCCGTTTCCTTACAGATATCTAGTGAACAAATTTTGAATTTCGTTTGGAATGTGTTTTCTATAAATCCAACATCAATTAAATGTTGGTAGACATGTGACAGGAAATAAATTGAACTGTAATAAAATGACGAGATTTAATGTTTTCAGCGAATCCACATTTAATGATTGTGACATGAGCCAAAATATTTTTGTGTACTGTTATAATAATTTTATTTCCTAACTTCTAATTCAATATAAATCAAATATTTCAATTTTTGTACTTGAGCCAACAATGCATACAAAGTTGATTTCACTTTTTTAATCTACAGATTTTTCTGTTCTTATTTTCATGTCTGATATTTCACAACATTTTGCAACTCGATTTTACTTGAATGAAAATTTAGAGGAACATATTCCCTGGACCAGACTAGTAGGTATTATCCACATTTTATTTCGAGTAAGTATATTTTAATAGCTATGTTTTTGGCAGAGCGTGCGATTCCTAGTAATTTCGAAGCCGTTTTTTCACGGGCATACCACCTACTGACGTGGCCTAGAGCTACATTATTATTTATGTCGTTATTTTTCATATTTTACACATAAATTTGTCATCACTTTGTCAAATGAACCGTGACCGTATGTCATTTCCGTGAGATTTATCGAGTAATTCGCTCGACAGTGCAACATTTAGTTGTTCAAAATTTGAGTGGTTACATTAGGATTTAGATGCGTGTTTATTTTATTACATAGCATTTCAGACATTATTAAATCAGTCGTTGTTCCTGGAATGGCGGGCATACGTGTGGCGGGTTAGTGTGGCCGGAGGCAGAGCGGCGCGGGCGGCGCGCGCGCCGGCGCGGCTCGAACAGCGCAAATATACCGGCACGGTTCAAAAATAGTCCGCCTCTGCCGTCCCGCGCTGCATACAAAAGTGGCCAGCCGTCCGGCACACATCTCGGCTTATCAAATTTCCCGGCCCACTCCCGCCCACGCCACACTTGGTTACCGCACGGCCGCAGCCTCCGATCCATGCATTAGTAGGTTAGCACAGCCTGCAAGCGTTAACTTCACTTAGTCCCCGACACTGAAAGCACCGCACCCGAAGCCAAATCAAAGGACACCGTAACTTACACTGGGGCACTGCGCGTGAGCTCACGAGGGTGAGACGGCGGACCGAGCGAGTGGTTGGAAGCGTTCGCGCCTCGCCTGCCGCTGCCGAACTGCTGCGCGCGAGTTCCCGCGCGGGCCGGTCCCAAAATACCCCTTATTGTGTGTACATTCACTTATAATACCTTTCGTATAAATCTCCGCGAACGTATAAATAGCGTTCCGATAAGCAAGTATTAAGCCGAAGGTGCACTGGATGCTATTAACCCAAATGCTGCGCGCACGACCGCCGTGATTTAGCAGCGCGTCGCCACTAGGTTAGCGGCTAACTGCCGCTTGTTGTTTCGGTTAAAATTTATGCGACATCTTGAAAACGTCGCACAAATGAAAGCTGAAACATAATTGATGGGTCGCTCTTCATTCGGTCGTAACTAATGTCGCGACCATTCCGCGCTCATTCCTGTTTCTGATGTTATATTTAAAACGCTGTATTTCATAACGCAGAATTAAATTTTAGGTACATTCTTCTTAACTATAGAAACATTAATTTTCACCCTGATAAATGAGAACAGACGAGAAAGTGTAATACAAATCGGTTCGCGAGCTTTCAACAATGCCGCCTTTTTTCCGACAATACAAAGTATTATTAACGTCTAGCTAGAGCTGGTTTGTTAATCTAGCAGCCAATAAACCCTATTTTCTATCGAGTTCATTGAATACCCGAAAGTTTACGAGTTATTCCGGCGACGAGTTTCATCGCCGCCGTGGCAGCGCGCCACAAGCAATTCGAGCAGTAAAGATATGTACAAAATTGTCGCGATGAGATCTTGATAAGCGACAACTGGCTCCGATGACGAGAAAACTTGCTTTTCCCACCTTCTACATTGTTATTTTCTGCTGTACCGAGTAATAATAGTTCATTGTATCCCTAGTAAATTTTCTTCACCGGTGTGAATTTAATTTAATGTGGATCGTTGGAAATTATTCTTTGCAATCCGGCGCTAGAGTTCGTGGAATTTGTACCTGCGTTTTTTCTGCGATGTTCTCATTATTTTTAGTGTTAGACAGTATTAAGCGAGGAAAATGGTCGAAGAAATCTGTTAGGTGTAAAAAGTTTTTAGTCTACGATGTTTTCTAACATGTACCGATTAAAATCGGTATTGTTTAGGTTACTTTTATTTAGTCGTTATTAATTTTGAGACTTTACTCAGTTTAAGAATAGGTTAGTCCCGTTGAAATAATACAGACAAATAGAGAAGCAACTAATTTACATCTGAAACATTTTGGCAGCAACACAACCAGGCTTAAAACGAAAAAGAAAAACATCACACATTCAATTTTGATATAGGAATTGCCTAAACACTCTTTCCCTAACAGCTTCTGTCCAGACACACACCGTGAGCAAATGATGGACATCTTCATGAACCCCGCAACTTTCGCAGTTTAGGGAGTCAAGCCTTCCTCATGAAATAAAAAAAAGTTCAGTATTAGATGGAGCTTCCGTATCTAGGCCGAAGTCTAAGCGCGCAGACAATTTTAACCCAAAATAAATCATACAATTACGCCTGTGTTCCCAAATGGAGTAGGTAGAGCATACAAAATGTAACAAAGACAAAAACATGATTATAACTACTGCACGCTTCGCAACCACTTCTAGCATAGTTTTAGGTTAGCAAAGATGGAAGAGGTAGAATAGTGACAAGTTGCTAGCCTGTCGCCTAAAGCGCACCTAAACCTATTTTTCCTGAATCGCCTCTTATGACATCCACGGAAGAAATGGAGAGGAGAAATGGAAAAGGTACAATAGTAACAGGTTGCTAGCGGGCCAATGTGGTTAACGAAAAAGATAATTACTGGAGATATAAGTTGTAGAAAGGGCCACATAAGACAAAGGGCCACATAAGACACTTCTTGATACGACACGACAGTTTATTTTTGAACCTACTGGAAGCAAAAGTGGAAGGGTTGAGAGGCCAAGGAGGACCAAGACTGACCTAATATAACGTGATGAAAGAAAAATTTGGAGTCATGACCTACCAAGAAGCCAAATAGCTGACCAAATCCGTCTTAATATACAGGGTTATTTGTAAATCACTGACACCCTCTTAACCCTAAATTCCTATCACATAAACAAACGTTTTTTGTTTTACGACTTTTTAAAATTGGTCAGTTTTTTTTTTCATACTAATAAATAATAATTAATAAATCCTTGTACAAAATTTTCGTACTCTGATTTTTACCACAACACGTACACAACAGGTACACACTAAAATACGCCGAATCTCGCAAGACAAGGACATCACAAACTTTAAATGAGCCGCACGGCATGTTTGTAAGGGACAGCGAATGGGAGGCGGGAATGCGTACCTACAAGCCGGCACGCCGACAGTCAAAGGTACCGCCAGTGTTGCGGTACAGAGTATTGAATGAAACAGAGTTAGTCTCAAATTTTCAAAACGTTACTACTCGATAAATATTGAGTTATGACAAAAACCGTAAAACAAAAAACATTCGTTTATGTGGTAGGAATACAGGGTTAAAAGGGTGTCAGTGATTTACAAATAACCCTGTATAAATGTGAAAGTGTGTTTGTTTGTTTGTTTGTTTGTCCGTCTTTCACGGCTAAACGGAGCGATGGATTGACGTGATTTTTTAGGTAGAGATAGTTTAGAGCACGGAGAGTGACATGGGCTACTTTTTATCCCGGAAAAAATTGATGTTCCCGAGGGAAAACAAAAATATAGTTTGCTTGATAGATCGATATCGATCGATGATAGATCGATATCAATCGATAACCGATCGATAGATGATGGTGATCGATGGTGCCGTGTGTCGTTTGAAACGAGAAGTTTTCTTATAGTTGTGCTTTATACCGCAATATAACCGAGTTCCACGCGGGCGGAGCCGCGGGCGGAAAGCTAGTACCGCATAAATTTACTTCACCAACAAGAGCGTATAATCTCTGAAATTGAAGAAGAAGAGAAGTGTGGTGAAGACTTAGTTTCTTTCCTAAGGGCACACGGGCCACCGGCCCCAACTACAAAATGCCGCCACTGGCATATTTCCAGCAGTTTTCAAATACGGATAACTCATGTTATAAATCGAGTTTAGCTCGACATGTTTCGGACTAATTCGTAGCCCTTCATCTAGGAGCCGCTTCAGTTCAGATTTCAGTTCGCGTTTGGCAGCAGCAGCTGCCGCGGAAGATCGGAATCTAGGAAGATGAAGGGCTACGAATTAGTCAGAAACATGTCGAGCTAAACTCGATTTATAATGTGAGTTATCCGTATTTTATGAGATGAGTGAGTCTCACGGTAGTTTAATGTTAAATTTTACATGGGCTCGCCGCACACTGTTGACGCCGGTGGCAGCCACGCGCTACAATCGCCGCAGCTCGCTTCTTGCTATGAAACTAGCGTTGCAGCACCTTACTGATGCAGCAACTCATACTGAGCAAAGACCCCTTTCTTGATTCTCTTGTGTAACCAAGACAAACCTACTCTAATCCGTACCAATATTATAAATGTGAAAGTGTGTTTGTTTGTTTGTTTGGTTTGTCCGTCTTTCACGGCTAAACGGAGCGATGGATTGACGTGATTTTTTAGGTAAAGATAGTTTAGGGCATGGCGAGTGAAATAGGCTACTTTTTGTCTCTTCAAAACCCCCCATTTCCCTAAAGTGAAGGGTGGAAGTTTTCAACAAGCTATAAATAGGTATGTGTGCTATCTCTTCTGTGATACCCCGAATTTAACTAGCTTTAAAGTTAGTATTTATTGTTTTATTTTTTTACTTTTCGTTATTTTTGGATGGTGATGAGTTGGGGACCTAAAGAGAAACATTTTTCTTTTTTTTTCTTTCTTTCACACATAGTATATTTAGTCGGAACAGGAAGCTGGCAATTCTAGTCGCTCGTATCTCTACCATAAAACCAACATCACAGCAAACTCCGAACAGAACGCATCAACAAAACCTCGATTCTACAAATACTCGAAGTAAATCCGACCGTTTAACACTTACCTGCGCGCGCGCAGTGGAATGCGTCGCTCTGCCAACCTAACCTGCGAACTGCTCAAGGTTCTAGGTAACAGGTCGTTAGGCTGTTGTTTTACGTCTGCTGTTGTTTACATCACGTATGTCGCTGCTTATAAACGAAAGGGCCACAGATCAAAATTGAGCAAAATCTGTTTTATTAATACCCGTCAAAATCGGTCTCTTAATATCAATTTTAATATTAATTTAATTTATTTGCCACAGAAAACATTATAAAAACACAGATAAAAAAAAATAGTTATTAAAAAAATAGAAGAATCAGTTAAATTGCTAAAAATGTAGACAAGCCTGCAGCAAAAGGAGCAAACTCATCAATGCTGCGCTTCCTTGGAAGTTGACAGCGCTGGTTTTCAGCCTGCCCCTGTTGGCACATGCTGGAATACAATCTTCGCAGCGGGATAGAAGACGGATAAAAAAAACAGCCAATATACTAGTCAAATTAACTAAAAAAAAAAAGGTAAATTAGAAACAGAATATACAAGAATATACATTTTACGCGTGCGCCCTTTTGGCATTTTTAAGCATCGATGGCGAAGTTCAGAGCGAAGTGGCATCATCATGATCAGATCTTAGTTTCAACCTGACTGTCAGCGTGGAGCGCTCGTCAGTTTCTGCTAAACGGCCACATTGCGAAAAGTTGCCTATGTTGTGAGTGAATTTTAAATGCCAAATTGACAATTTTATACGCTAAACGGACTAACATATGCACTACTAGTCGTCTTTAGATTATATAGTTAATAGTTATCTAAAAGTATAAGTAAACAAGAGGTAGAGAAATTAATTACACATCGAAAGGTCACATGACTCGATAGCATTGAAAGTAGGAGTTCCAAAAAAACCTAGTGAAAATTTTAAAAGTGCTCTCCTCAAAAAAAGTTGATTTTGGAAAGTGGCCCTTTGGTTTATAAGCAGCAATGGATCCCCGGAACGCTACAGAGACAAAACCACCGCCTACCACACTTCACATCTCATGGCCACTTCTAGATATTTTTTTTTGGGTTTTGAGTTGGCAGGTACAATAGAGACAGTTGCTAGCCTGTCGCCTAACATATAACTTAACCTATTTCCTAAACACCTCTTACGATATCCACGGAAGAAATGGAGAGGTGCTATTCTAAACCCGACAACGCACGGTTTTGACAGCTTTTGTTTTTAACTTTTTACATTTCTAAATACTTACGTGTTGTTATTCAGTAGAACACAAATCAGTAGATACGACAAGTAAAAATCCGGCCAAGTGCAAGTCGAACTCGCGTTCGAAGGATTCCGTGGCAAAAAGTAGAAAAAAAAACAGGTTTTTTGTTTGAGAGCCCCCCTTATACTTGGATCTTGGATAGATACTCATTCGTTTTATAGTTTCCTTCAGTACCGAACCCGTCAGCGTTTCAATTCAACGGATGCGTCAAAAAGCCGCTAACTGGTACTGAACGAGACTATAAAACGAGTGAGCATCGATCCTTTACATTATTAGAAAGCACTTGGCTGCTTTTTCAATCTTAAGCCGTAAACTTGTTGGCACTGCAAATCAGACTGAAAAAATTCTACCTAGCCTATAAAAATTCGACCAGCCACCAGTTAGCGCAGTTTAAAATTTACGATAGGTATTCCAAACGACTTATCTTTTGTTCTATTACTCGCATTGGCTTCTGTATACTCGGTTTATAGTCGCTATTTTTATTTTAACGCCCGTGCAGTCAGTAGATCGAAATGTATCGCGAAAATAGAAAAATAAGTATGATTAACTGTTTTAACATGCAAATCGTACAGTTTTAGTTTAAATTAAACTGTTTCACTATAGCCAAACCCTCTCATACTGAGAGGAGGCCTGTGCCCTGCAGTGGGACGTATATAGGCTGATGATGAATGATGATGAACTATTACATATATTGCTTTCCGGGTTTAATCCATAGAGTTCAAAGGCAGACAAACAGTCACACATATTCCTCATACACATTATTCTTCCTACATTTTTCATTTGACTAGCGTATCTAGTAACTTTTAGCATTTTTTTAGGTTTCGAGCTTCATCAGATTTAGGTTCAGGGGTTTAACCTCTATTTAACGTGATGTATGTTTGGCTATCTTTAAAAAAATACGCCTGCATTTTCAGTCTAGCCATCAAATACTTGGGAAATTAATAAAAAAGAAAAACATCAAAAACTTTAAAATATTACATACATACATACATACATATTCTCATGCCTGTATTCCCAAGAGGGGTAGGCAGAGCACATGAATTCAAAAATCCTGTGCCACGTTTATCAGTTTCAGGGTAACCAGATGGTAAACGTGTTATTGCAGTGACAGGTTGCTAGCCCATCGCCCACAATACACTAACCCTTTCCCAGAGTCGACTCTTACGACACCCACGGGATGAAAGGGGGAGGTGCTATTCTAACCCGGCACCACACGGGGAAAATATTATGTGAGGATATTACACAACATAATTGTTTTTAGGTTGTCGCATGCTTCGCATACGAGTATGTTTCTGTTTAACACCGACCCAGTTGCGTACTCGACTTATTTGTTACAGCACAGAATGGGAACACTATGTTTTATTACACAGAGTGTTTACTGAATCTTGGTGTATAATTGCCTGTAAGAATCATAGCAGGGGAGGGCTAAGAATGTGATACATAACTACGTTTTCAATTGAGATTTTATACTATGACATACCTACATACATCCCCGTGTGGTGCCGGGTTAGAATAGCACCTCCCCCTTTCTTCCCGTGGGTGTCGTAAGAGACGACTCTGGGAAAGGGTTTAGTGCATTGTGGGCGACAGACTAACAACCTGTCACAGCAATATCACATTTAACCATCTGGTTACCCTGCTAAAATTGCTAAACGTGGCACTGGATTTTTGAATTCATGTGCTCTGCCTACTCCTCTTGGGAATACAGGCGTGAGAATATGTATGTATGTAATACATAACGCCCCGTGTCTTCACTCACTTGCCACTTCTAGCATATTTTTTAAGGTTTGAGTTGGCAAGTATAATAGTGGCAGGTTGCTAGCCTATCGCTTAACATATACCTCAACCTATTTCCTTTGTCGATGCTTTTGACATCCACAGAAGAAATAGAGAGGTGGTTGGTAATCTAAACCCGACACCACATCTTTTATAATAGGAACTAATTAATTAAAGTCCTGTGTTCTCCATTTCTTATGATTTAGGCGACAGCCTAGCCACCTTTTACTATTATAATACTTCGTGAGGAAACTTACACACAGCGACGAAGTAATTCAACGTTGTGTGTGAAGTTCCCAATCCGCACTGGGCCCGCGTGGGAACTATAGCCCAAGCCCTCTCATACTGAGAGGAGGCCTGTGCCCTGCAGTGGGCCGTATATAGGCTGATGAAGATGATGTTTTTAAACATAAAACTATGCCAGAAATGGCAGCGAAGCCTGAAATATTTTTAATCATGGTTTTGTCTACATAATATGTCACGTTACGTGTGCTCTACCTACCCTATTTGAGAAAATAGGAAAGATTTTATGTATGTAATGTTCTAATTAAAATTTGATCTGTGCAAGTAATACGGTCAAAAAATTATTCCGTCTGATACTTCTGACGCGAACAAAATACGTAGAAATTCATCTTGTTTTTCCAATCGCCCTTGATTTCCGTTAATATAATATCGGCCGGCCACCGCTGGAGCGGTTTGTCATGAACCGCTCTTCACGCAATCAGCGTCAAATAAATTCGAACTCCGCGTTACGAAAATAACTGGCCGGCTGTTACCACCATCCCGCATGAACCTTTGACGGGACAAACCGCACGTCACGCCGACGTCTCAGCAATATGCCAAAATTAAATCACTCAACAGCACAGTTTAATTCAAACACAAAAATAGAAAATAAGAACCATGTGAAGCAATAGTACTATGCTAAGCACGGGGGGATTCTTCATGGTGATGTTGAAAAGTGCCTTCGTGGTTGCATTCCTTAGTCTCCCGAACCCGGTGGTCGCGTTCTCGTCCGGCATCAGGCACTGGTCGCGCAAGGCGCTGTACCACCAGATCGACCTGTGTACCCAAGTGTGCTATCACCAGATCATCCCCGGCCTCTACCTCAGCAATGCGCGAGCCGCGTGCGACCGCACTGTCCTTCGGAATCTTGACATCACTCATGTGCTCACCATCGAAGCGCACCGCCCGCCGAAATCCGCTTTTGCTCATACCAACATCACCACTCTCTTCATTAGGGCCTACGACCATCCTAAGACCAATCTCCTGCCCTACTTCCCAATGGCCAACGCCTTCATCGAGGAGGGAATGCAAAAAGGGAACGTACTTGTCCACTGCCACTTCGGAGTGTCCAGGTCAGCCACCCTCGTTATCGCCTACCTGATGGAGAAGTACAAGCTGACGTACGACCAGGCGTACGCGTACGTGAAGTCGAGGAGGAGCTTCATCAACCCCAATTCTGGCTTCGTTCTCCAACTGAAGCAGTACCAGAGGCTTGGATACCAGATTAACGGGTACCACAGACTAGAGGCCTTCGTGTCGGTTCAAGGGAGGAAGCACAGATACAAAATAGCGTCGCTGGCGGCCGTGGTGGTCGGGATCCTGGTTCCCCTGATCGTGCTGGTGGGTTGAGCAGTTCTGAAGCTTCTGTGTCGAATAAATTTTACAGATCAAATGTGCGTTTACGTTCAACGTTTTTCATTACAGGTTGTGCTCCGAGTACCCGTCCATTGAAGCTAGTTACACTGTTATGACGATGTATATCAAACTTGTGATAAGGTTTTTTTAAATATATTATTAAAAAACCGGTTACACTTTATTATTCTGTTTGACATCCTGTGCGGGCTTAGAATAGCACCTCCATTTCGCCCGTGGATGACGAAAGAGGCGGCTATGGAAATAGATTAAGGTATATTTTAGGCGACAGGCTAGCAACCTGTCATTATTACCTATACTACCCCTTCCATCTGTTTTCAAACCTAACATAAAGCTAGAAGTGTGTGCGAAGCGTGAAATAATTATAATCATGATTTTGTCTATGTCACGTTTCGTGTCCTCTGCCTACCCCATTTGGGAACACGGGCGTGATTGTATGTAGTATGTATGTATGTATATTTTAGACGACAAGCTAGCAATCTGTCACTATTGTACCTCTTACTTAAAAATCAATAAAGTATTCTAGAAGTGGCTACGAAACTTGATATACTTATGGTTGTGTAATCGCTTTGTGTGCTCTTCCTACTTCGTGATGTATATGTCGAAGGCGGATTGTATAATACGCCGTTTTACATAACGCCTAGCCGTTTTGCAAAACAGCGTCGTTTTGTAATGCGGCGGCTCAACGTTTAGCCGGATTGAATGCGGCTGAACGAAAAACCGCCGGAATGAATTCGGCGCTAAACATAAACGGCTAGGCATAATGTAATACGGCGAGAGATTAGCCGCCACTTTGTCGTTTTTAGTTCAGATTTTTAACACTCGTGGCGCTGCCTAACATAAACAGTAGAGGATTTAGAGATTATAATAGGTTAGGTTAGGTTAGATTACATTAGATTAGGTTAGGTTAGGTTAGTTTATTTTATTTATATTTATTTTATTTAGCATTCTTTGTTTTGTAAGTATTGTTACCCTACAATTTTAGTAGTAGTACCATGCGGCTAAACGTGGGCCGCCTTTTTGAAGAACGTTTCGCAACTACAATCCGGCTGAACGTTGAGCCGCCGTTTTACAAAACGGCGCTGTTTTGCAAAACGGCTAGGCGTTAGTTAAAACGGCGGATTATACAATCCGCCTGCGACATTATGTATTCCTAAACGAATAAGTAAGTAGGTACGTCCCGCATAATGTAGTACCTACTTTCTCTTAGATTTTGTTTGATCGAAAGTAAATCTCGGAGCATAACTAACGACTTTTATAAAGACAAAACGAGAGTTAGGAGCGCTCTTGGCAGCGACTCACGCGCAGACTCGGCAGGAAGTGCATAATTAATCGGCAACAGAGATCTCCTCTGAAATCGAGCGTGAAATCATAATACCAGCTATTATAATCTCTACCGAAATAGCGTCGGGCCCAGATTTTGGAAACAAAAAGTAAATCTGCATACATACAATCACGCCTGTGTGTGTGTGTGTACCCAAATGGGATAGGCAGAGCACATGAAAAGTGACAAACAAAACTACGATTATGACTAAGTATATCACGCTTTGCAGCCACTTAGTTTGTCTAGCTAGCATAGTTTTAGGTTTGAAAAGATGGAAGAGGTAGAATAGTGACAGGTTGCTAACCTGTTACCTAAAGCATACCTAAACCTATTTCCTTAGCCGCCTCTTACGACATCCACGGAAGAAATGGAAAGGTGTCATTTCTTAATATTTTTGAATTATGGAAAATGATTTTATTGCAATTGATCGTTAGGAGGGCTAATGTCCATTAGGACAAAGCAGTTCGGACAAAATGATACTAGAACAATTACAGCGACCGTGGTCAGGAGTTGACTGTGTCGGTCGCTGTAACGCGGCCGAAACGTCGAGAGGTGGTAATTAAAAAATACCGTGATTAAGTCCCGCGTAAACATAAATGTGTGTGAGAATCACGAAAGTTTAAAAAAGTATAAACTTTGTTAGGTATCTCGAGGGAGACCCGGATCAGGAATCAGTTGGTGAATTGGTGGTTGGTTGGAGAGTGAACGTGTGTTTCTCGTAACGCGACCTTACTTTGTTTGTTGTTCGTTAATCGACGGCTATTCCTGTACAGCTAAGTATAGCACCACAGGTGCGCCAGTCGAGTTACTCTCAAAACTATATATTTCAGGGAATGGCAGCGCAGAAGGGCGTATTGTGTTTATTTTAAAATGTTTTTTCCTGTTTTTCTCCAGATTTTAGAGACTAGCTGTTGTATGTGCTGGGTAGAATTCACCTATCGTTATCCATTTTTGCTTAACACGGGGCGAGAGGCGAGACGTGCGTGAAATTGACTCCTGTCACTTCCTAGAGAAAAATAAAAATTATGCTCGAAGTCGCCATGAAATGTGAAATAGTCATGATTTTGTCTACCTAGCGTTTCGTGTGCTCTGCCTACCCCATTCGGGAATACAGGCGTGATGTACAGTCACGAACCGGGATTGTTGAGCCACTTGCCACTGTTCGCAATTTAGACGTGTAATCAATGACCGATGTCACTGACAGATGTTATCTATCGGATTAGTATTACACGACCAAGTTACAGACATAGGTAAGTGGCTCAACAATCCCGGTTCGCGATGGTACGTATGTATTATTGAAACCCTATGATCAGAACCCTCAGAGAACGGCCACTCGCTCTTTACTCGTATTAAGTATCTTAATCTTCCACAAGTCAGCAAACTTAGTCAGAGAACATGGAACGCAGACAAAATCCTTACTAATGTTATAAGTCAGAAAGTAAGTTTGTTTGTTTGTTTGTTTGTTCCGCTTTCACGCCGTAACTACTGAACCGATTGCTTTGAAATTTTGCAAACGTAAAGATAGAAGTCCGGATTAAATAATAGGCTACTTTATATCCCGGAAAAAAATTATGTTCCCGAGGGAAAACAAAAATATAGTTTGCTTGATAGATCGATATCGATCGATGATAGATCGATATCAATCGATGACCGATCGATAGATGATAGATCGATGGCGCTGTGTGTCGTTTCAAACGAGAAGTTTTGCTTTATACCGCAATATAACTGAGTTCCACGCGGGCGAAGCCGCGGGCGGAAAGCTAGTATTACATAAAGATACCAAAACTGTGTCCAAATTGACTGGTCTTATAGGCATTTTATTGCCCCAAGCTGCTGGCAACACCGTCCGAAATAATATGTCTATTTTGATGATCCGCGTGACCTAGCCGAGGAATGTGAGAGGTTATTTTTGTCCGCGCTCTTCGTTTTTGTACAATAATTGCTTATTGAAACAGTTTTCCCGGAGTTTTAGTTAAATCTGACAAGACACCATACAGATATAGGTGTAATTATGAATAAATAATCCGTTGTTACCCGTGTGGGTTAGAATAGCACCTCCCCCTTTCTTCCCGTGGGTGTCGCAAGACTCGAGTCTTGAAAAGGGTTAGTGTATAGTGGCCGATGAGCTAGCAACCTGTCACTGCAATATCACGTTTAACCATCTGGTTACCCTGAAATTGCTAAATGCGGCACTGGATTTTTGAATTCATGTGCTCTGCCTGCCCCTCTTGGGAATACAGGTGTGAGAATATGTATGTGTATGTGTATAAATATTCCAGCCTAAATACGTCCCACTGATGGGCACAGGCCTTCTATCAGTGTGGTGTATGTGGTTCTGCGGTTTGTCGTTTGGTGTCTGGTTAAGAGTAACACCTCTTTTTTTCTTCCTTGGATGTCGTAAGAGGCGACTAAGGAAATAGGTTACGGTATGTTTTAGGCGACAGACTAGCATCCCGTCACAATTATACCTCTTAACTCAAAAACTAAAACTATGTTAGAAGTGGTTGTATGTATGTATGTCTCAATTTCATTGGATTGTATAATTCTCAAAAGTAGCTCATGTTCTTTCTCGGGTTGCAAGCTATCGCCATGCCAAATTTCATCGAAATCGGTTGAGTGGTTGAAGCGGGAAAATATAACAGACAGACAGGGTGACATCCTCATCTGCACTAAGTATGTAGAGACATTATTGTTGTTCATAGTGCAAATAGTTGTTCATTTCATCAATGTTAAACCTAAAATTATGCTATAAGTGGCTAGTAAAAGTAAAACGGTTCTATTTTCACAGACTAAAAAGTCCGTCGCGGATAGTCTGTCGTCTGCGCAGGGCCTAAGATTAGACTCTGAGAGATGACTAACTATTTACCGCAGTCTCTTTTCTCGTCATCTTTTAGAATTGTGGTAGACAGAACTCACAAGATGAAACAAAATAGAGCGAAGTAGGGATATTAAAAATAGAAAACAGCGGGTTCACGATAGGACGTTTTATTTAATAGTTTCATAAAAATATTGTTCACAGATGTTCGCGGTCGACCGCGGGAACGGAAAAACAATAAGTTATTACGAAATACGGTTTGTTCTAAACTACTAAGTTTATTTGTGCGGTCATTTTCTGCCTTTAAATAATAAAAATTAACAAACTTAGGAAAATACTTAATCTAATAATCTCATGACAGAATTAAAAACGAGATTCTAAGTCTCGAAGCACATAATAGCTATAGGTACTAATTCTTTTACAAACTAAAATATTAAAATTACATTTCTTAGATTTATGTAGTACTTAAGAGTCCTAAAAATTCAACAAACGGTAAAAATTCTAAAAAAATGTTTTGTACAAATTTCACTCTACTCATTTTGCTTTCGTCAATCCTATTTCTATCTATCTAATAATCTCAAAGGTCACTTGCATTTGATATAAATTTCGTTGCTATTTAATTGACAAGGAAACGTATACTTTATTTCCTCACCATTAAGGCACACAATTGACAAATTCCCTTGTTACAGATCTTAAATTCTTTGTACATGTTATGTACACCTATGTAGAAACTAAAACTAAATACATATTATTATAAAAATATCGATTCATTTATATTCCCATACATTGTACTTAATTAAGATGGAAGACATTAACAAAGTTTACATTATGTACAATAGTCCTATTATGTAATCTGTGTGTCTTTTATTGTCAAAACGTTTTACACTAATGTACTTGAAATCATTTCAACCTAAATTTAGAAATTTATAATTAATCAGTCTACATTGCATATTATTTTTTAACAACCTTAGTTTTCTGCACCATTATCAGATCTAATTTAGAGTTTAAACTTGAACACATTTAGCACTAGATTAAAAAGATTAAAACTATTGGATCATCTGGAGGTACTGGTTCTCTTCATAAAACGAAGACAAGGAGGTCTGGAGATCGTTCACAACCATGTTGTCGCCGCCTTGCAGCGGGTGGGTACTGCTCGACACCATTTCCGAGCTCTTCCAATTCTCGCAGTTCTCGACGTACTCGAGTGTCCTCTGGTACGTCTCTTGGCGCATCGTGCTGTTCTGATTCTTCTTTCTCGCGTTAGTGGCCTCGATCTGCGACTGCGATATGTCCCACACCTGGACATCGCTCGGCTGGTTGTTCTGACTTCTCAAACTGTTCATGCTGCAATCGGTCTGTTGTTCACCGTTTTTCGCCATCTGTGCGCAATTCATCTGCGGTCTGGTGCCATTCACAGGCTTCTGACTGCCTGTGGACATGTTCACCGAATTCTGCGCAGACTTTTGCATGTTGTGTTTGTTGAATTGGTTTCCCGGGTAGTCCCACTGGATGTACGGTCTCTGGTGGTTGTAGTACTGGTTGTTGTTCATCATAGCTTGGTTGTATTGGTGATTGTTTTTCGGTGGAGGCGGACCCATGACGTTTGCGGCGTTAACCACGGAATTGTAAGGCGGTGGTTGAGGATATTGCATGTTTTGGTTGAAGTGGTTATTTTGCATAGGTGGACATGGATTTTGCTGTTCGCAGTAGTTATTCATAGCTCCTCGTGCCATGTTGCCGCTATTGTCAACACTCATCACTGAAGATCTGGACATCTGCATTTGATGCATTTGATTATTCTGATTGGGATAGCTCATAGGCTGCTGGTAGTTAGGCGGGATCATTTGGCTGTTGTAAACCATGTTTGGCTGATTCTGATTCATTTGATGCATAACTGGTATTTGAGTTTGGTTGTACTGCTGCATCTGGTACTGCTGCATATTTTGCTGCTGCACGTTTTGCTGGCGCATATTGTTGCCGTTCTGCTGGTTCGGCTGCACAGGGTAAGGAGGTACTTGATTGAAGTTCTGGTTTTGGTATTGAGGTTGAACATTATTGTAGTTTTTATTCATGACTTTTGGGTTACAGTTCTGTCGGTTTTGAGGGTAGTTTTGAGGCATGCCCTGCATGTGGGGTTGGTTCATGTTCATATTCATCATCATGTTTTGGTTCGAGTTCTGAGGTGGGTTCATGGGCATGTTAGGCATGTTTTGAATCATGGGGCCTGCCTGGGACATGCTTGGACCCATTGGGCTTTGTAAGCTAGGATGCATGGGACTCGGCATACCGTGACTCATAGGACTAGGCATATTTTGGTTCATAGGACTCGCCATGTTGACAGCTGGGCTGGTCATGTTTTGAGACATGGGACTTCCTATATTATTGTGTCTTGGACTCATCATGATTTGGTTCGGCATTTGTGGGCTCATAAGGCTTTGCATACTTTGTGGGCTCATAGCATTATGCTGTGGAGACATGACGCTCATAACACTCTGTGGACTCATAACGTTGTACACGCTAGGTGGACTCATCACGGTTTGTGGCATGTTATGCGGACTCATGACGCTCTGAGGACTCATAGCGCTATGAGGTAAGCTTTGTGGACTCAACATGCCATGCGCCATATTTTGTGGACTCAACACTGTCTGCGGACTCATGACTATAGTCTTTGCAGCCATCGACAAATTTTGCTTTTGGGCATGATTGTTGACTCTCATCCGGTTCGTTTCCGGTTGATTAGCCGCCATCGTTTGCAATGATTGTAAGGGATTAGTTTGCACGTTACTAGCCGGTGGTTTCTTGTAGTCCTCACATTGCTCGGGGGCTTCGGGTATGACTTGTTCTTGCAAGGGGTTTTTATCGTCCGGTGACTTAGTGGCCAGGAGTGAGCCACTGTTGCCCGACATGCTAACGTCTAACGACCTTAAATCGACTGGAATATCACTTATATTGAGATCACTACCTATGGCACCTAGATTTTTTAGTAGAGAATCGTCACTGGTCGCTACGTCACTGATTTTGTCACTAGAATTGTTCGTGTTCTCGCGGGCGGTATTGTCTTTGGCTGCGTTGTCTATGTCCTTGTTCTCTGGGTCAGGCGGGTTGGTGGATTCGTTCTTGACTGGTGCTACCGAGTCGGTTCCCAATATTGATTGGTTAAGATATTGCATCATTTCGTCTGGTATCACCAGCTTGTTCTCCACCATTTCGCCTTCCGCCACCTGAAAATATTAATGATGTTATTATTTTGTTGGACCAGCTAAATACATGGTCACTTTTATAAATGTAACTAAACAATTGCGAATATCAGTGTGACTACTGTTACTTCAGTTATACTCTAAAATTGTCAAAGGTTGCTAGTGTAACCATGAAATTGATACCAGACGTTGGATAGCTTCTTGGTATCTACTACATCTTATTCTATGCTTGCTAACTAAACGCGGAGAGTATTCGTAACCTCCTCCAGTCCATGATAAAAGAGGCCTAGATTCATCAGTGGACGTTCACCGGCTGATATCAATGATGATTTGCAAAACATTCTGATAGTATCTTGTCTCCTGTACGTGTTCTTCTTCCCATCGTATTATCAATTAGACAAAGTTATGACTAGAAGATGGATCTCACCTGCTCCAGATTGACTTCCTGGTTGGGGTGATGGACCTGGGCGGTGGTGACCACCACCGTATTGGTGGAGTTGGACCGGGACTCCTTGTAGGTTACCGTCTCGTGCTCATCCTCCGTCTTGAATGGGAATGGAGCATCACCCTGTAGGGATGAAAAAAAGATTATAATGGATTATTATAATAATCCAGCCTATATAAGTCCCACTACTTGACACAGGCCTTAACTCACAATGAAAAGGTTTGGGCAATAGTCCCCACGCAACCCTGTTGCGGATTGGAAACCTTACACACAACACTGAATTCCTTCGTCGCTATATGCAGGTTTCCTCGAGTTCGAGATTGATATCGAGTTCGATTTCGCACATAAATTCCCAAAAATTCAGAAGTGCGAGTCGGGAATTCGAACCTACGACCTTCTGTATGAGAATCCACAGGACGAATCACTGAGCTACCACAACTATTACGATAAGAAAAAGAAGAGAATTATAATAGCGGCAGAGGCCTAAGTGCAGTAAATAATGTTGCTATGTAAAACCTAGAAGTGCCCTCATGCCAGATTTATTTACCTAGACAGGGTATTACAATGTGTAAACAGTTCGTTTAATAAATCAATCAGCTTCATCCTCATCAGAACTCACCACGCCATCAGTTCCACAGGGGTAGGGCTGGTAGCTCTGGGTCTGGTCGCTCAGGTTGGACTGTTCCGAGAGTCTTCTCGCCTCCTCCTTGACCTGGACGTTGGGGTCCAACTCCAGAGCCAACTCCTCGGCCCTCACCTCTGAACATGTCACGCCTCGGAGGAGCACCGCCTGAAAAAAAATCAGACAAATCCTTAGTTGTAATGTTACAAAATTAACTGTCTGTAAGTTATCTGATAGCGCTTCAAGGACTGAACATGTTGAAATATTGAAAAAAGAGGGTAGACTAACATCTTGATATAAAGTTTCGCTCGACATGTTTCGGGTCGATTCATGACCTAGCATTAGGAGCAACGTGATAAGGCTGCGGATAGAGGCGCACTTGTGAATTGTCCCAAAACATTTCGAGATAATTTCAATCCCATCAAAAACATTCTGTAAAAAAACTACCCAAGTCTCGTGTCTCGTTGAAGTTGCTTGTTTATCTCTAAAAAGTAATGAAATCTAGACATAGTTGTGCCAAGTCTAAGGTTCCTTACTGTGATTTCTTTATTATTATAGTTAAAGTTGTGTGCCTTGGCCGTTGAACATTTTTTATACGTTAGTGGGTACAAGTCAATTTTGTTACATGTAATGTTGCAACTACCTTGTTTGTTACGCGAGATAATAGCCCATACTGGTATGGGTAATTGGTATAAAGTGTTCAACGGCCAAGTCACACAACATTAACTATAATAATAAAGAAATCGCAGTAAGGAACCTTAGACTTGGCAAAACTATGTCTAGATTTCATTACTTTTTAGAGATAAACAAGCAGCTTCAACGAGACACGAGACTTGGGTAGTTTTTTTACAGAATGTTTTGATGGGATTTCACTTCTTTTTGTAGAAACGTGAGCATATTTATTAATTATGTTAGATTTTCTTATTTTACACATTTACTTATTTTTGCAAATTATCTTTATTTTCTTTTTTCCGGTTTTGATCTCGTACAGTAGGAACAGTTTTTCGTATTGCCCATTCGCGTTCCTTAAATTAGAAGATGTGTCTCTCTACGCTGGATTTTTGCAATTACAGTCGATTTTTTTTATGTACCAGAGCAGCTCAGGGTCTTCATCAGATACTTCAGACCTCAGATTCTTGACATCAAATGAAGCGACCCACTAAGTTGAATATTTTTTGTAAAAGAAGTGTGTCGATCTCTATAGTAGTTTGGTTGGGCTCTAGTGTTTTCACCAGGTACTCCAGATCTTCGATTATCCTAGTTTTTACATTTTTCCCTTTATGTAGTCGTTAATCCCTAACCATGTACCAAATTTCAGCTCTCTGAGTTTACGGGAAGTACCAGTTCTATTTTGATGATCATGAGTGAGTGAGTGTCGAAAATGCGAAACTTTGCTTTCGCTTAACTTCGGAACTGAATTACCTACAGACTTGAAATTTTGGATTTTAAGTATGTGGTTATAGCTCACTAGATGACGAAAATTTCAGCGTCCTAGTATTATTCAGAGGTTCTCAAATAGGGGCCTGAAAATGCCGCGAAATGGTTCCAGTAAAGGATGGTACGGCAGTGCTTGCTTTGCGCTCGACTTGGTGGGGGCACTGCCGTGCCCCCCGATATAAAGATGTATCCGTTTTAATTCACTATATTTGAGTCAAACGATAGTTTTATGTTTAAAATTTCGATGATATTTAGTAAGGGGATACTTCGATCCTGAGGCTTTCCTAGTCTTTTCTAGTGTCTTTTCTAGTCTCAATCTGCATAACTCGTGAAGCTACAATAACTCTTTTTGATCCATTGGGCAGAAAAAGTACTCATCGTTGAAGAGCTGTAGTTCTTGACTCAGTAGGCAGAAGAAACACTCATCGTTGAAGAGGTGTAGAAGGTCTTACCTGGTTGCCTTGCGAGGTCCGCACGGCTTGCACAGCGGCCAGTGCTGACGAAGGCGCTGGTGCATATCCCACGCAGGAGACTTGACTAGACCTGGAATAACACGATCAATGTCAAAAATCTGCGGTAGCCAAGTGGTATAAGCCTATGGCCTCTCATGCAGAGGACTCGCTCGCATCTCGCGAGTTTTCTTGGCATGGAAAATATAAAATTGGTGTAAAATTCCCCTATAGAGTCTGCACTAACCCTATACTTTGAGCCTTGTGCCCTGCAGTGAGAAGTACAGTGTAGGCTGATCACATGACATTTACAACAAGTTTTCAACAGTAAAGACCATCAGCAAATATGTCTCATCATCGATGTAACCAGCACCGACTTGAGAGTCTGTTAATGGCTTTAAATATGACACCTATCTTTAAGGGTTTGCTGATAATTGTGGATATGTCTGAAGCCTTGGATGCCAGTAAACATGGACCAACAGCTGTCAATCTGCGTAAGTCGTCACTTGTTACATACACATGTTCAACACCAACTAAAATGCAGTAAGCCCATTAAACATGCTGTAGTTCTAACCGACGACTCTATGCTCTATGGTACCTGGTACCTCTGCTGTATGGAATAATGCCTATTGTCTATGGCCCTACCTGCGGCTGCTATCAGGTGACAGCTGATCGTAGACGTTGGTATGCTGGGACACGAGGCGCGCGGGCCCGGCCACAGCCGCTCCGGTCACAGCTCCTGACACCACCGATGCTTGGCTGCTCTTACGGGAGATATCCGATGATCTGAAATAGGAAATGGTTACAGTTTGACTATCTTGGACCGTGGATAAGAGGAGGGGCGAGTATTATAGATACCAGGACTACAGAAGTGGTGAGGAATATCTTCGCGTGTCAATATGACGAGCTATCAGGAGAGGTTCAATCCGTAGTTCACATACGCTTTGTCAGTGAGACCTCGTGATAAATCTAGGACAGGTAACGGTAGAAAGAGACATCAATATTTTTACGTCTTAGAAACATGTTCAGGTGCGGATCTTCTGTACGTAGTACTATATTACTTATTCTATGACGCTATCTTACAGCTACACCACTTATTAATCAGTAAAGACTATATTTTCACGTTTCATCACGATTTCACATACCTTGCACTATAAAGACTGCTGCCGGAAGAAATTCCGGAATCTCGTCTAGTATTCGGCACTGCCGTCTTGACTTCTGTTCCCACGTTTGTGCTCCCTAAGTCCGTTCGGTTGGGCATGGCACCTGAAAATTAATTTGTTTTTAGTTTACATAACAAGAGGAAATAAGACACGTGTCTGTGTTCATCATCCAGCCTATATACGTCCCACAGCAGGGAACAGGCCTCCTCTCAGTATAAGAGGGCTTGGGCTATAGTTCCCACGCGGGCCCAGTGCGGATTGGGAACTTCACACACAACATTGAATTGCTTCGTTGCTGTGTGCAGGTTTCCTCACGATGTTTTCCTTCACCGTAGCTCGTGGTAAATATCAAATTCGATATCACACATAAATTCCTAAAAATTCAGAGGTGCGAGCCTGGCGTTTGAACCCACGACCCTCCGCTTGAGAGGCCACAGGTCGAACCGCTAGGCTACCACGGCTTTTTTTGTCTGTGTTCACAAAAATTAATTTGACCTATCAGTAACTTCAAATCACCTTCCGTGGGAATGAGAGACGACAACAGGGGCGAGATACCACGTCATAATAACAGGCGATGTCATTTCCCGCCGCCTCTGCAACTCCCTCTGAAGTCTGTAGTACTTCGCTCCTGTCACCTCCTCTCATTCACAGGGACGATCGTACACGAAGTTGTCAGACTATACGCTACTTGCTCTTTTCTATCCTCGCGGTAAAACATTTAGCTCAAATCAACCCTGCCTGTTCCAGGCTAAACCTACCTCCTCCCAAGTCAGCGAGCCCTGGGGGCAAGAGACGTCCGATGCCCATCTTATGGCCGAATCGCGGCGCGTGGTGCTGCGCACGTGGCTCTCCGATAGCCACCATGGCTCGCAGCATCAGCGGGAGCTGGCCCACTTCGCCAACCACCTCTTGTTCCACCTGGAGAATCAAGGATACTTTGTAACTCTGTAGTTAAATAGGTGCTACAGAGGGTAAAAGATGACGTGCAATGGGCTAAGTCTTGCTTTATGAGCGTTTAGGATTTGAAAAGGTACTTGGGCTTGTACAGGAATAAAGTTTGCATCGCTGCGGAAAGTAAAGTGATGGTACGGAGTCGTTGTGACTTATGAGTAGGCTATGGCATGTGTGTGCCAAATGACTGCGATTCCGTACCGTCAAAATATTTTACTCGTACTACGACTACATGTCGCGGGAGACGCTTGCAGACATGCTGCTGTTCGTAGCTTGGTAATATGGATAAATTTCCAGGACGATGCGGGCAGTGTGATCAAAATACTTTCTTTATGGAAAGCGTCAATATGAGCCAAGGTCGCGTCAAATCTTTTGAAAATTTGTGATAAAAAAATCCATTTTAACCTTAGGGGGGTTACTTTAAGAGGTATCCACTTACATCGCCGTCTAGCCTGAAGTAAGGAGCACCGTTTTCGTCGCTGAAGCCGCCCAAGCCTGAGCCGCCAAAGTCCAGCTCTCCGCCGCATTGAGCTGATAGCTGAAAGAATTAAATAATCTCCTTAGATTTAGGCCGTAAAAGTTGACACGATCATCAACTTGTTTATACAGCTACCTAAGTCATGTTCCTTTGATAGAGTAGGCAAACATAGATAGAAGAATTCCAACGAGTTGCCGAAAATAAATTAATAGTATCAAGAAAGTTTTAATACAATCATGCCCAAGTCCTCAAAATGCTATTTTGTTACTACTGGTAAGACTTGTGACAAGACGTCCAGCGCTGTACAGCCTCTCCGATAACAAACCAATAAGCACGATCTTAAGCCACTTTTATACAGCTCTTGCCACCTTTTACATACACCTTGAAATATCACCACTATACTGAATCTGAAGAGTCCTATACTTATTACTTCGAAGCCAGCTGAAAAAGTAACTTACCTGATGAGTAGAAGTGTGCAATCCATGAGGCAAAGGCGACGCAGGGCTCTCGCTCTTGACCGACGCGGAAGAAGTGTGACCCCTGATTCCAATAGGCACTCCGCCTTCCTCTGAGCGAGGCGAGGACCCTGCTCCACCACCGCCAGATTCTGCGGAGTCATCTCCACGGCTACAACCTGGAAATTTAAGAGTTAAGGTTTAAGAGTAAGTTCTGCGTAATTCTGATATATTGTGGTTTAGTTGGGTTTACACTGTTCTAAAGGCGTAATAATGTCCAAAGATTCAGCTACAAATGCTACCGAGAGTTCCAAAGTGTTCAGAGCCCTTCTTGCCACATTCCATCATTTGGAGCCAGCTTGCGTGGTCTTTCTTTACCAGGATGTTCTGTTCCAAGTCGTAAAAGATGTGACATTTAAATGTCAAGACTTTGTTTACGGTTGCTATAGATCTCATGCGGGATTTTCTCCGCAGTTTTGTCAAAAAATAAGTAGACCAATTACCTTATACCTGCTATCCACGTCATGCGAGGTCTTCCCAGCTATTTTGTCATCGATTAAGTAGACCGATTAGCATAATACTAAGTAATTTTTTAAAGAAAGTACAAAAACTATAAACTCGCTTAGCAAATTCATCATCACATTTTCGTCCAGTTTTTTAAACTTCCCAGTGCAGGTTGGGTAGATACATCTCTCACAACACTGAATCGCCATTTAGTTGCTTACCAACACAACTACATTCTACTCTAAGCTTCGTTGACGACATAATAGTGGTTGTTCATAAAAGTAACGTCAAAAAGCCTACCTTTGTGCTTTTTACTGGCGTAGAACTCGGCTCCATGGACAGTCTTCACGTGTTTTCTAAGAGACGAGGGGTCGGTATACCGCTTCGTACAGCCCGGAGCTTTGCAGACGTAGGGTTTCTGGAATATCATTCAGTTAATTAAACCTTGTACTTCACTCCTCTACAATACCAAAGTCATCTGATTGGGGATATTGTTGCCTTATCTGTCCCATTTTCAAGTTCGTTCAGAACGGTAGTGAGTTTTGCATTTAAAATAAAAGATTTAAAAGATTCCAATGAATTGAGAACATTTTTTTAAACTTGATGTACGGTCAATATATTAATAAAATATATTAATTGAAGAAATAATATAATCAAGACTGGTTACTAAACAAAAGCCTAAGTCCTGCAACAAGCTATCTCAGATCAGCGTATCTAACTTGATAAAGAAAAGAACTCGGTAAGTATGGAGGTACCACTGCTTAGAAAAGATTAGATGTTTCAGAAGACTGACCTCATTGCTGTGCGTTCTGTTCTGATGCTTGGCTCTGTCGCTAGCGTTGGAGAATGCCTTGGCGCAGCCAGGATACTCGCAAGTGTAGGGCTTCTCTCCTGTGTGGCTCCGGAGATGGGTCTTCAGATTCTCTAAGCGGGAGTAAGCTTTGCAGCAACCTTCAAACTAGAAAGAAATACGATAGAAGGTTGGTTACACGTAATACGACATAATTAGACGATTGAATTACAAAGATCTATACAAAAGTTTGAAGTACAAAGAAGATAGACTCTTCTAAGAAGAACAAATCTCAACTACGAGGATTTTATAAACTGCCAAAGTGTTGTCAGCACAGTGGCAAAAATTTTATAAAATCATGTTAAAAGGACTATCATTGTCTGGGTAACAGATTTTTTTTCATGTTAAAATTATTAGGTTTCAAAGTCAACCCTTATGTTTCAATGAATTTTCCCCACAGATGAGTTTTGCTGATCACCAGAACTCACCGTGCATTTGTGAGGCTTTTCTCCGGTGTGTCGCCTCATATGCACCACCAGCATGTACTGCGCTTTGAATGGTTTCTCATCTCGCGAGCAGCCCACCCATCGGCAGACGAATGCCTTCTTGCTGGCATGGATGTGATCCGTGTTGATGTGCTTCACCAAATCGTCTTGTGTTGGGAACTCGAGCTTGCAATCCACCTGGAATAGTATTTTCATTGAAAGTTGTATTAACACCTGTGATTCTTTTACCTTCTACCTGACAACGATATTGGGTTTAATTCTCTTGAAAAATACCAGTGGCTTTGACATCTGAACAGGTACACTATTCGGTATCAAACTAGGTAAGATTTTCAGAAAATTATAAATAACCTGTCTGGTCTGTATGGTCTATCCTGCCAGGGTCGACTAGCGCGTATTGCCGTGCCAAGACTACAGATGTAAGTACGAATATGTACCGAAAAGTGATCCTTCCTTCAAAGAGAGAAGGAAATGCATGTATAAAAACTGCATGATAAGCAAATTTACCCTTACTTCAAATTTTTTCATTGTAATGAAGTACGATCATATGAAAAAGAAGAATGCAAGCAGCTCAGAAACGACCATATTGGAAATCATTGAGGGAGACCTATGACGAGCAATGGACCTCTTCCAGAGCTGAGATAGTGACGATTATGTTAAAGTTCTTGGCGTTTCTTGATGCTTACCCAATGGCAGTTAGTCTCGATGAAGTCTCCGGGTTCATCCTTAGAGTCGAGTCCATCGTGGACGGTGCTCTCGGCGGCTGCTGACAGCGGCTTGTTGCTGTGCATGTTCTCTCGGTGCATCAGGCTCTGAGGGGACTTACGCTGCGTCATGCCTGATGATGCACTGTAAGGATATGATGATTTCGCGTTAAAAGACGAACAACAAAGACAGTTGTGTAAGATAGTGGATGCAGTTTACGGAGATGCATCACAATTATTTTACAATTTGCTGACGGATTATCACCTTTCTACGTTAGCGTTTTTGATGATAATTAACAGTCAAATTATGTACTAAGCGAAATATATTTACGTAATAGGTACACGTTTCTTCGCTGGCCGTTTACGGTATGCGTTTTAGTTACGCTCGCTATTTAGATTTATTTTGGCTTAATTATTAATGATAGGTTTTGATAAATAAACAAATTGTTACTTGAGATATAATGACCGACAAGGCAATAGCTTTTCATAGACAAGCAGTGTGCCCTCTGCTATATTCTTCTTCATTTTTTTTTTTTTACATACATACATACATACATACAGTCACGCCTCTTTCCCACAGGGGTAGGCAGAGACCACTTTGTTCCACTTGCTACGATCCTGGCATACTTCTTTTGCTTCATCCACATTCATTAGTCTCTTTGAATAATTTCATTTTTTTTTTGCAATGTTTAAAGACACTATCTAAATATTATGATTTCAATAGCAGAGTAACAACAAGTTATCAATACATTTAACAATTTATAAAGCTAGATTGGCTGATACAGTGATGATAATCTTTTCATCATTGAGAAAGGTGTGAATATCCATGCCAATGTATCTTCTACACCCTGAAAATAACAATGACAATTAGTTTACCTGTCAGCTTCCATGATGCTGGTGACTTCAGGCTGTGGCTGCTGCAGATGGTGCGGCGGGGAGCCATCCATGCCCAGACCTTGGCGGATGTCTACCGGAGTCCCCATCAGGAGTTGCGTGGGCGAGGAGATGTGAGACCTGGTGAGGTAAGAGCTGGTCACCAGCAAGTCACATTTATGAAGGTTTGTTCTCTAGTGAATACGACAGAAGAAAAGTTATCTTCATTATTTCCATGAGGAGATAGGAATTTGCTGAAGTTTTTATATCTTAAGGACGGTCAAGAAATGGGTCATCTGATGGATCTGATAGATCTGACCAGCACAGCCCATGATATCTGCAATGCCAGATCGATGGTAGATGCGTTGCCGACCCAAAAGCCTAACGCGTAATGCCCGCTGTGACAGAAATTTTACCGATTTCGTACAGGACTGGTTCGTACTTTCGAGCAGGGAAGAGGTCTGCTCCGCAGATTAGGTACGCTGCGTGAAAGAGACCTAGTGAGAGGTCTACGGCAAGCAGATAACGGCAGAAAGAAACGGTACTTTTTTTTTAACCAATAATGTGCTAGGTCATAAGTTGGTAGCTATCTTGTTAGTAATTTATTCACTTTTCGGTTACCGATCGAAGTGCTATTTCATAGTCTTTTGTAGGTCAGATGACAAAACAATAATTTGATGCCTAGTAAAATCCGGGCACAATACCATCTCGGCAAGAAAGAACTCTCTGCACCGGTTGGTTCGGTTGCTAATATGGCAAAAAACTTGCAACTTAAATTATTTTTTTGTTTGGTTAGATCATTGACACATAATGGTGCAAAAAGTCAATAAACTTTTGTCGACCTACGGGTGTCTGAATGTACCTATGGATGCCTGCCACGAGATGCGCGTGCGCCGCGTGGTGCGCCGCCGCGGCCGCCGCCTGCTGGTGGGCGGGGTCAAGCAGCACGCCCCCCGCCAGCACTCCGCTGCCCCCTCCCCGCGCCAGCAGCTGCTGCGCCAGCGACGCGTGCGAGAGAGACAGTGCAGGGGATATTGCGCCTGAAAAAGAAACACAAATAAGAAGAACCCAGAGGATCACTTCGTTGTCTACCGTCGAGAACCTTTATCAATATCACGCCTGTGTTCCCAAATGGAGTAGGCAGAGCATACGAAACGCTAACAAAACCATGACTAATTCACGTTTTGTGGCCACTTTTAGTACCTTTTTTGGATTTTGAGTTGACAGGTGTAATAGTGACAGGTTGCTAGCCTGTCGCTTAAAGTGTACCTTAACCATTACTTGAGTCGCCTCTTACGACATCCACGGAAGAAATGGAGAGGTGTTATTCGAAACCCGACACCACACCTTTTTCAAAAATGCGTTTAAATTTGATACCAAATATTGCAATGCAATCTGCAGTCTTTTATTAAAGTCAACACAAAATGAAGATACGACCGTTTACCCATACATAAGTCAAGCCTATATTCCCAAATGGAAAAAGGAGACCATAGAAATCATTACACAGTCTAACCTCCCCTTCTTCTGTTCCATGTTGCTAGCCTCACGCCTACTGTGTCGATATACATCTGAACTAACCAGCACTAAGATGGCCATAGCTGCCAGTAGACGCTGCCGACGGGGCTCGCACAGCCAGACTGGCTGGTGATGCCCGGATGACGGCTGCCAGGTCCAAAGACTCGGCAGAGTAGGGGCTCCAGGAGACAGCTCGTTTGCGGTTCGCGGAGGCTCCTATGGCCCCGCCTGATAGTCTAAGACGAGTGGGGGAGGCTATTCTTGATCCTGGAAAAAAGGGGGCGTTTGTAACGGATAGTTAAATCCGAAATTGGAACAGTCGACTACAAAGATATCGACTTGGTCAAACGGCTGTAATGTCAAGATCTTTGATATCTAAAGAGGGTTGAACCGGCTAAGAGCGAGTCAGGCTCAGAGAACAGACATCATACATGGTTTACTTAGTGGTCAACATGTGCCTACGTGTTACCATTTTATTGATACAACATAGAAAACAATCAATCCCGTCTATGTTGGCCCAAATGACATACGAGAGCATACTACGATACGCATATACAATGAGGGCAGTGCATACGAAACGTGACATCGACAAAATCATGATCATGACTATTTGACGCTTCGCAGCCACTTCTAGCCTAATTTTAGGTTCGAAAACAGATGGAAGAAGTAGTATGATAGTGACATGTACTGTGGTCAATCTACATGGATGATAGTGATGTAAATGCAGCTCTGTTACCTTCTAAACAGAGTTGAAAATCTTGACTCGCCAATGTGCTGCCGGCATGAAGTTCTGGATGTAGACTCCTGGCTGCGCTTAGGTACTCCAGACCTGGAACAAAATGATGACATGGTTAATACCATTCAAGGTTGCTATCTAATTCCTCTTTGGTAGCATTCTATCTCAAAAAATCAGATAGAGTAAAAGTAACTATTAAATAAAACAAAGTCTTAAACAACTTGTCCTATTTTAAGCCGGGTACTCACTAGCGAGCCGTAACCGTAACATATGTGATACAGTAACGAGGTTCTAGTGTGAACGCGTATTGCAGTTTCAGGTTCAGAAATGAGTAAATTGTAAACATCTACTCGCTGTGAGCCGCTCGCGTACCGCTCGCAGGAGGTTTGCGAACCACGTACACATTATGTTTTTTGGTTACAGTACATGCAACGGTTACAGTTACGGCTCGCTAGTGAGTACCCGGCTTTAAGTGTTTAAGGCATATTCCCTTCATATTCTATACTTTCAGAACAGCCGTACCTACTCCAAGTACTGCATAGGAAGGCAATACAATAAGACGAATGCCTCACAATAGTGTCTGCCACATACTAAGCTATATCACCCGACTTCACCTGACATCACCTGGCAACAACACGCCATTTGTGCAAACATCCACACTAATGTTCTCTGAATATCAAACGACATCGCAAGACATTTTTCCCCTAGTTTTTATTAAAATTTCAAATTCAGCAAAAAAAATTGCCTGACACCAAAAACAGTCATCGATAAATCACGCATAGCGTTCAAGAGTCTTAATTCAAGAATGTATTGATAGATACGATCTACAAACTTCCATTAAAATGTTGTCTGTCCTTAACGGCCTATAAATCTAGTTTAGTCTAACGCTAGGCCATAAGTACGAAAATTGAGATGTCACAGCATTTAAAGTAGTTTGAATAAGTTAGTACCCATTTAACGCCTTTCCTATTACGGCTTTACGAGCGGTTTTTCATCTAGTATTCCCATCAAAATACGTCGCAAGTCGCGGGTAAAAATACTTATGAATGCACTTGGTAATTGTGATCAGCTGTAGTATTTTTTGTTTTGAATTTGAGGAAAAGTGGAAGAAGGGTGTCAGTTAAGTTTCATTGCGATTAAGTCGTCAAAATGTTGACGCGTTGCCCTTGGGAATGGTAAAACACGTTGTAATTTATGTCAAAATTAAATTGTCCGTTCTCTGCGAGTTACTTAATATTTTTTCTTTGGACTTTCATTTAAAATTTCGCTTTGTTTTATGATTAATCCTTTTTTTTTCAATTTCATTCATAAGACAGGATTAAGTTTTAATGTTCATGTAAGTAGTAGACAAGAGACCAAAAGAGTAACAATAGTAACCCGTAGAAACTAGACACGCCCAATAGACCGTCATCTTTTTTTTTGTTAAAATTTGCAAAGAATCCATTCCCACACAAACACAAATATTCGACGCAGGATAATACAGAGCGTGTTTTATCTAACAGATTAGTATCAAAACCGCGACATTTACGAGCTCTTAGAAATGGAGCCAAAGTCTCCAAAAATGGCAACTGGCAATAATTCGCACACTAATCGGAATCTATTCGGGCGACATAACTAATGTAGCTTAAAAAACGCAGCGTTAGTCACCGGTGACTAAATGAGCTAGAATCCAGAAATAAAACCAACTGTAAGTTTTAGAAAGTTTTTTTTTAAGTAATAAATTATAACTTGTCAGATGGCCGGTGTACACCGGGCTTTACATCAAAGGCACACCGTCGTGTGATCGATTATCCAATCGAATTCTACGATACGTTTTTAATTGGATCCTTACGATTAAATCGATCACGGAAACGCGTAGAATCGCCTTTAATAATAGATCAAAAATCAAGAAATATTAATCTCTCGTTGGAACATTAACAGATCAGCAGCCGCGGTAAAATTAGTGCAGTCGCCCAATAAACAAACCAATACAAAATTAACCTGTCAACGAGCTGATATATTTGGCTCGTTAACTGTGATTTTCGTTACTTCTACACGATATTAAATCCCGCCCAAAAGCGAGTCGGGACCATAAAATTTTCGGTTATTAATCAACCTATCCTTCAAGGCGAGGGCGTTATTCGACTCGAGATTTCCATAATAATCACATATTATATTATACCCCCAAAAACAAACACGTATCGCGTTTAAAGAATGAAAAAAGGAAAAGGCTGCCTTGATTTGTTAATCATGCTCTTTTGCCGGTCGGGTCGAAATAATAGGCCACGCGTGAGGCGCGAGGGCCCGCAATTTGACCAACGTCGCAAGAAAATCAAAATCACGTATGTGGTCCGCTTTTGACGCACCGCCCGGCTCCCAAACATTTTTATGTCTTCATTCTCTATGAGAGCCGACGGGAAACGTCGATATACCTTTTTTAAGGAGAAAACCTGTCATCGATCGGAACCGAAGGCAATAAGTCGAGTTCGTTTCGAATTCCATTCGCCCGTTGGTCACCCCGACGACATTGGTGTAACCGCACGCAAAAACTGTTCGAAAACTGTCTTTAAGTTCTTTTTTCGAATAGTTGAATATGGAACGGCCGGTGTTTTTTGTCGGAGCTGATTGCCGGCTGACATATTAATTTTTATCAGTCCTGATTGAGCGTAAAATTAGTGCCTTAGCGTAGTAGTTTCGTGGTCACGTTTAGCGTTAATATATGGATGTGAATGGCTTTGTTAGGCGGTGTCTTCACTCGGGACTTTGTAACGGCTCGGTTGTGGAGGTTATTCCGCGGCAAGATGAAGGCGTTACGTTCTGAATCTGTAATGTCGGAGGTATTTTTTATGGCCGTGCGTTTTAAATATTCAAAAGGAATTGATATTCTGGGCGTTTAATTGTGAGCATCGGATTATCTTCGTAGTTAATTTATGGTTTAGCGCTAAGGAGTAACTTAATTAGGGTGGGAAGGGAACACTAACACACTGGATGGGTCAGTAATAATTAATTCAACAAATGCATAGATTATACTTTAACACATTATTCCCTTTGGGGTAGGAAAAGATAAATACCTAATGCGCTATAAACTTTTATTCTGAGATACTTCTCTCCTTTCATCCACATAGGTACATCATTCATGTCATTTTCTGGTACTATTTCTTACCAGTACCTACCCTCTAAAAAATACGGCAAATCCACAGACAATACTAGCAATACACGGACAGACACTAATTTATCCATAGATTCAGACTGATAAGGGCTGAGTGGAATCCTTTTACAAAATGTACGAGTACAAGTTAGGAATTTAATATTAAAATCGTTGTGAAATTATTCGAGTTTTTGGTCTTTTCCTTCTCTATTCCCAAAGGCAGAGACAAAGCCGTTTCTATTTCACACTTTGCAGCCACTTTTAGGATACTTTTTAGGGTTTTTATTTCGAAAAGTACCTATCTAGATTAAAAAAAAGTATTTATTGAGCTATTTTCCTTAATCGCCTCTTACGACATCCTCTTAAAAATGGAAACGTTTCTAAAAGACACACCACACGGATAATTTTTTTGTTAGTACTTTTTGGAAATTGTTGTTCTATTTACGATCTACATAGTAGCAGAAATCCCTAATCCATAAAACGGTTTCGCCTAAAACCCGTAGCCATTTATTATAACATCACGTGTCATAAACCGATTAGTGTGTTCGTTAGTGATTTGTTAGTGCAAAACACTAACGAGGTTTTTATGGCGCAAAGGTGGCGCGGGCGCAGCGAGCTTATTCCCGCTTTTCGATCGCCCGTCTCTTTTCTTCTCTGTTGGTTGGAAAGAGAAGAGAGATAACCTTTCAGGTAAGGCGTGTAGGTCAACTTCGTAGAATCGGAAAAAATGGAAAGGAACAGCGTGAGAGCGAAGTTCGAGTTGAAATCGATGAAAGGAGAATATGAGACATGATCAGACTGTTTTAGGCTTGCACGTTGTTAGTGCGGGAGAGAAAAAATTAAAATACAGTGACACTAAAGAAAAGGTAGGTACCTAAGAGTTCAATTGGAAACGTCAAGGATTTTTGGATAATTTGAGATTGTGATTTAACTAAAAAAAAGCACAAACAAGAAAATTTCTTATTTTGATTATTCTTTTCGTCACGTTCTTAAATGGGGTAGGCAGGGCACAGAAAAAAACGATTATTTCACGTTTTGTAGGCACTTCCAGCAAAGTTTCAGTTTAAAATCAAATGAAATAGGTATAATAGTGACAGGTTGCTAGCCAGTTGCTTAAAACATGCCTAAATGTCCAGTAACCACTTAAGACATCTACGGAAAAAATGCAGAGGTGTTGTTCTAACACGACACAAACAACTATAGTAATACTTTATTAAGTATGACGCACAATCAAGTCAAATCCCGCTCTCAACCATGTTTAATCTTTAAAGTGTTAAACTATAGAAAAACTTCAAAACACGCTCCTCAAATTCGTGATGTTATAATTTAACAACATAATTACACCTCTAAAGTTCTAGCTTCGCTGTCTCTCTCGCACTCGCACGTGGTTGTATAAGCTGTTTCACTCTAGCTTTTACGGGATGATTTATTCATAAAGACTTATTTTTGCCGTTTTGGACGCTTCGCGATATGCACTACCGTATTTAAAATGGTTCGTGCTTATTTAATCATTTATAACGATGATTTCTGAAGCCTTTTAAAGCTGTTGTGGGCATAAGTTAAGCTTGGGCTACACTCGAGCATGCGTCAAAATTTGCGTTATGTAATTCTTAGAAAGACAGTAAGACTAAGTTAAAAAATGTAAGGTTCTGTACTTATAAGAAGGAAGTAACGCTTATTGGATCACTTAGTTGTCTGTCTGCCAAGAAGAGGTCTACGCAATCAAAAGATTAGTTGATATCCTATTCGGTGTATGGGAACAACGGCAAAGTGAAGTATTTTTGCATTTTAGTATCAAATTTTGTTCGATTAGCACATGGCCTGTTTTTCTTAGTTACTTACACATTTTCTTATTGCAAACAAAATGTGTCTTATAGCTAAAAATCTACGTGTAATGTCTATTGGCTATCCGTAACTCATTACCTATTATTGTTATGTCGAAAATTATTTATGTATTAACACGAAAGACATTAAGTTTCGAAAAAAAGTATTCGTTGCAATTTACATCGTTGCTTACAACACACACATTTCATGCTACGTGCCTTCGGACTTCTTGTACGCACTGCACCCGTGTGTTAAGGGCCTTATAGCTCCTGCCAGAGGTTTTCAAAGACCTAATAAACTTTTTGAATGGATGTTAGAGTTTAAGGGCTACTATTATGGTGGTTTTGGTCGGCGTCGTAAAAGAAAGATGCGCCCTTAATTGCTTGCCATGATTGGCGAATATTAGAATTTGGCAAATGAAAGATGAGAATGGGATTGGCTTAAAATTCTTCATAAGGCAACTGTAATATTAGTGTCAATAGTGTCAATTCATGAGACGATACACTAAAAGTAAGGTAAACGTCCCTGTGCTCGACACTGACCCAAGACTTGGCACTTGCAACCTTATGTCATAGTAAGACAGGTGACAGATAGGTGTCATCTATTGGGCGTTGAGGCGTCGAGCATTGGTACTTTTGCCTAACTTTGGAAAACCTCAACAATAAAATTTGTTAAATACATTTAGGTACATCTGAAAGCAAGTATGATGTTTGTTACAGGAATTGTTACCACGGAATTTTATTTTGCTAGAGTTACATCAATATTTCTACAGTATTTTTAAAGTTAATTAGTAGAAATTTCACTATCAACTGCATTAGATTCTACATGCGTTCGAAACGTCAAATAATTTGTGTTCGCAACCAGCAAGTTTTATAAACTTGTGTTCTGTGTTATTTCGGGTTAGAATAACAACTCTACATTACTTTCGTGAATGTTGTTAGAGAAGACTGTTCCTTCATTACACATCTGATAACTTTAGACCTAAAACTGTGGTAAGTACAGCAACAAAATAATAAAAAAACGTAATAACTGTGAATAGTAGCGCATGTGATGAAAGGCAATTGTGTAGTATCAATATTAGGCGGAATCGCGAGTAGGCGGAAACAAGATGGTGTAGAAACCATGACTGTGAGGGGTATCGAATGTGATGAAAGTCGGTTGTGTAGTATCAATATTATGCGGAATCGCGAGTAGGCAGAAACAAGATTGTGTAGAAACCATGACTGTGAAGAGAAACGCATGTGAAGAAAGACGACTGTGTCGTATCAATATTGTGTGGAATCGCGAATAGGCAAAAACAATAATGGCATGACGCCCGAATAATCCACCTGAATCAGTCATGATTTTGTCAGTGAAACGTTTGCGTTTTCGTGCGTTTGGCTAACCCGTTTATAAATACAAACGTGACATATGTATGTATGTTCTTAACATTCCTCAACTAAAACAACGAAGTACCACTCCATCCTTGACCCTTCAAACTTAACTCTGGGTTAGTTAAACCTATTTTAAACCTCAGTTAATAATTTAACCACACACTTAACGAGTAATTAAGATCAAAACAACCGGAAGGACGCATGCGCGCAGCTTGTTGGTTTTAAATTTCGAACTATAATTGCTAGTGGCGTCTCGTTCTAACCAATCATGGGAGATTATTAGGGTGTGAATTGGGGAGGTTATGTGCTATTTATAGGGAGAAATAATTTATTAATGTAAGTTGGTTGGACTATTGTCGTGTTAAGAGGGCGCACACATTTTTTACGAACGTAATATAAGATCAGGTGGGGGAAGAGAAATTCAGGGGCAGGGCAGGGGTAAGAGGCACCACAGACCATAACTCGTCGAGTTACGAGTGATTATGGTCTGTAGAGCCCTCTTATCCCTGCGTTTCTCTTCCCCCACCTGACCTTAGTGGTTTTGGACCAATGTTTAAAAAATCGTGAAATGTAAATTAACTCATATTTAGCCATGAAAAAATATGGTTAGACTAAACATATGCTGTAAATTTACAATAAAATTGTTTCATTTGTAATTACATTAAAATCAATGAGAAAAAAAATAAAGTAATGGTTCAACTTTGAAATTATGTAAAATGATATTTGAATAATAAAAACCAATAATTTGATGCATGTTAATCCGTTAATCCCCAGTAGACTATATTGTCTATCAGATAATAACAAGTTTATATCGTTTATGGTAAATTTTAATGGAAAACTTTCAAGTGAAAGAGAGCTCTGACGCGTATTTTTGTGAAAACCCTTCAACAAATTGGCTAAGTAAAAGAAATCTGTGTTGCTAATAAAATATTTTTTTCCGTTAATCCCTAGAAAAAGAGTTTATTTATATGTTACAGTAGTTTTTCTTTAAAAACTTAATGATTTATAGCTTTCTAAAGCAATAGAAAAACATCAAAATCACCGAATTTTGTTTGCACGCTCTTAAGATTTTCTTTTTCTTTTGTAGGTATAAACTTCCAAGATCATAAATCCGTACCAATATATAAATGTGAAACTGTATTTGTTTGTTTGTTTGTTTGTTTGGCCGTCTTTCACGGCTAAACGGAGCTATGGATTGACGTGATTTTTTAGGTAGAGATAGTTTAGGGCATGGAGAGTGACATAGGCTACATTTTGTCTCTTCAAAACCCCCCATTTCCCTAAAGTGAGGAGTGGAAGTTTTCAATGTAGAAAGCTATAAAATTGGTATGTGTGCTATCTCTTCTGTGATACCCCGAATTTAACGCGAGCGGAGCCGCGGGCAAAAGCTAGTCTGTTTATAAACAGATAGATTTTATAAATAAAGATAAACCTCAAATTGACGGCATTTTAATATCAAATTCAAATTCAGTTTTTTTTTTTCAAACTAAACGAATAAGCTATGTAAATAAAAAATTAAACAAATAAAACCTAACTGAAACATCAGTTTACTATCTAGTAACAAAAAACAGTCGTATTTTTCTTATTTGTTTAATTTTTTATCAGTGTAGATTACGCAAAGTTCCCAGTAATATTAGAGATAGTAACTTCCTTATTTATTTTTGCTCTACAAGAGTCATTATAAATTTCTAACACAAAATTTTCTCTCCAAATTACACAAACAGTCACACCCACGAAATGATAAACGACAAGCCAAAGCACACCGCCAACAGCAACACGGATCTTCTAATTAACGACAGTAAACTTTTTTTGTTAATTAGGTGTTTCTATACGCTGGAAAACTAAGGGTGCAAGTTTCTAGTCGACGACTAACAGTAGCGACATGTCGCATCACTGCTGGTGTCTGTTACCATGAAATTCCCTACTTAGGCTAAGCGCGCACCACGATTTTTTATTGTGCAATACTTTTGTCGCAGAAAATAAATGCAAGGGTTTATTTGGCAATGCGCGTTATATACGAAAACATTATATAAAAAAACTTCATGAACAGCGCTATTATAAAATCGTGTCGCACAAATCAAATCGCAGTGCGCGCTTAGCCTTAGGTCGACATGAAGCTACGAGTAGTATCACATCGTCGAGCGGCAGACAACACTGTCGTCCGACTGTAGACTGGTAATGTCGCTGACATAAGCGTCGACAAATTCAACGGTAGGTGCATTAGAAATCTTTTAAGGGATATGTCCGACTTTGTACTTTACAATCTTGCTTGTATTTTTAATATATTCTGTAGTTACTTACTTTAAAATGAAGATGACAGTCTGTTTCGCACGCGCGTGAAACGTTTTGAGCCTTGATGAGATACTATGCACAATACAACAAATTTTTGCAACGCATTCGCTCTTCTAGACAAGGTACTGCCTACAATATGGATCGAGCAGCAGCCACGGCTTGTCGTGACGACACTGTTGCTACTGCCACATGTCGCGCGCTACGAACTAGCACCTTAAGGAAATATAAATCACAGTGTCAGCTGCACAGGGTTTTCTAAGAACATTGGCACGTCGACACGTGTTTTTGTGCAAATATTTCGAGCCCATGTGCCCAATGTGTCCTTATACAGGCTGTTTGAAATGTGAGCGCATTGGCATTGGTAAATTAAATCGTTCGTGTTTTAGAATTGGTTTGCAAGACTGAGGAATACAAAGCGTTACACAAGCAAAACCAAAAAAATATTTCTAAGCCACATGTAGCACAAATTGTTGGCCTAAAGATAGATGACAGTTCTAAATTATAAACTGCGTCAAGTATTTTTTTTTTCACATTATCTGTAAACAATTCGTGTCTCTAATGATGTGCCAACGGCAATCCGAAACATGACGAGTAATGTTCAAATCCGTGGGTTTTATCCCCAATCAAGCGCATCCATCAATTTCCAAGACTGTTACGTAAAATTATTTGACATTGACTAATCTCTGTCATCTTTGAGTTATTAATTGGTTTCTTACAAGTCGATTAAATTTGAATCTTAAATGTACTGAGTTAGAGACCGAAATGCGATGAGTTTTTATGTTTTTGTTATGCTAAGTTTGCGGAAATTTGTTTAGCAATAACAATGTTGATCATTATTCATTGTTTAAAGAGTTGTTATGTTACTTTCACATTTGCCAATTGGCTGGGTAAACGGTGAATTAGCCTTTATGGCTTAGCCATTTCAAAAACATATCGTTGCTTTCGCATTTTATTTACAGATTTAGTTTTAGTTTCTGCTAGTTAACATGTTGTCTAGTTGTTTAAATAGCAATAAATAAATAAAAATATTTATTAACACAACTTGATAGAGATATAAAACGTTTTTGATAAATAGAGGAAAAGACAACGGACTAAAATGACAGTAAAAGTCCCAAATAAATATTATCTTTATGATGATGTCACAGAAAACACAGATTAACCGATTAAATTTAAATTATCCTACAATACGTAAAAACCTAAAATAGACTAAATAAAGCCTAAAAACATTTACTTACTCGGCCTTCTAAGTTTTCAGGTACTTAATAATTACCTAATTTATAAGAACAACCGAAAGTTTTTCATAAAGAGAAAATTTTTAAAATAATGTTTTAGGCGTCTTGTCGTAATTTTACCTCTTTTACATACATACAACATACATACATACATATTCTCACGCCTGTATTCCTAAGAGGGGTAGGCAGAGCACATAAATTCAAAAATTCAGTGCCACGTTTAGCATTTTCAGGGTAACCAGATGGTTAAACGTGATTATTGCAGTGACAGGTTGCTAGCCCATCGCCCACAATACACTAACACTTTCCCAGAGTCGACTCTTACGACACCCACGGGAAGAAAGGGGGAAGTGCTATTCTAACCCGGCACCACACGGGGCCTCTACCTCTTTTAACTAGCTTAAAACCCAAAACTCATGCTAAAAGTGCCTACCGACCGTGAAATTAGCCATTGATTTAACGTTTCGAGTTCTTTAAAAATGTTAAGAGGATAAAACATCTATTACCCAATGCAAACACTCCTTCACCTCTCATACCTCTTACAAAACAAGGCATTTAATAATACCAAAAACCAACGCACCAATCTTAGCAGTCATTACGGAATTAAAAACAACCAAAACATAGTTTTGTTTTTCCACCCACGGCCGTTGTTAACGAATTAATCGTCAATTAAGTTGATTCTGCACACCCCATTACATCTTAATTCTATTAAGCTAAATGACATAACTATGGGTAAGGCACGATCCGGTCTACGCTTGTCAAACTGTTAAAATTTAACAGATTTAAAGCTGAACTGATGGAAAAATCATTTAAATAATTTGTCTGGTGGAATCGGTGGTGTTCATGGCAGCCATATTAAGTAAAATGAGCTATCTTAAAGTTTAGGCAGAGCGTACAGTTTTTTTACTCTCTATAAACTTGAAAGGTATCCGACTAAATCCTGAGCAGTCCTTGCATTTTCTACCTTTGTCGTCTTCTACGCTATATATATTTCCTTTTTAGCGATCCGTACCTACCCAAAGGATGAAAACGGGACCCTATTACTGAGACTTCGCTGTCTTTCACCAGGATGTATCTCAAAAAGCGTAAGAGCTATGCATTTGAAATTTTCAGAGATGATGTATTTCTGTTGCCGCTATAACAACAAATACTAAAATCAAAATAATAATAGTAATAATTAAGGGGAGGTCCCATAGAAAAAACGCTATATTTTAGCCGTTTTTAGTGGTCACCATTCTGCGAGCTGTATCTCAAGAACCGTGATAGCTAGGCAATTGAAATTTTCCTAGATTATGTGTTTGTATTGTCACTACAATAAAAACTAAAAACTATTTTTTTTTTCGTATTTTCGATGGGAGTCCCACAACTTCATGCGCGAGTCTAACTCGTTTTTGGCCGGTTTTTTAGTAAAGAATTTCATCACTAATCAAGTAATCACCAACATTCACAATCACAAAACCAATTCCAGAAAGCATACAACTTCAAAACTCCGCTACAAAAACGTCATTACGCCCGAACATACACTTAAATTTGATTTAACATTAGTATAGATTACACCACTCAAAGAAATCTAACACTTATAGCTCTCCGCTATTGCCTTTTCTATAAACAAGGATAAAAAAAACGAATCGAATTTCTAGGGACGTACGATTAAGTGGCGTGGGCGTTTGGGTGTGGTACAAGTCATGAGAGATGGGGGGTAGGTTAATTAGTTGAATGAAGTTTAATTGTTTTTGCTTTGATTGTTAAAAATGTGGTAACAAATCTGGGTAGGACTTAGGTAATAAAGAAAGAAGAAGCGCAAAATGTTAAAGTCTAAGTTTATATTTCACTAAAAATTATTAAATAAATTCTACATTGACACTTATCTTAGAGAAGTACTAATAAACTGTAATTTAGTGTTAGATATAGACTTAGAGTTGTTTAAAGTATTTTCATATTAAGTATTTTATTTACAACTGGTATACTTATAGCACGAACATTTTACATCACTAAATACAATCTATTTTAATCTAAACCCCGTGTGGTGCCGGGTTAGAATAGCACCTCCCCCTTTCTTCCCGTGGGTGTCGTAAGAGTCGACTCTGGGAAAGGGTTAGTGTATTGTGGGCGATGGGCTAGCAACCTGTCACTGCAATATCACGTTTGACCATCTGGTTACCCTGAAATTGCTAAACGTGGCACTGGATTTTCGAATTCACGTGCTCTGCCTACCCCTCTTGGGAATACAGGCGTGAGTATATGTATGTATATGTATGTATTTTAATTAAACGAAGTTTATTTACAACTATAGCAACTTGTGTTACATTCCAAAATTCTATAAAAAAATAACCCATTGTCATCGTATGTCTATAAGGCACCAGTTTCTGTCTTCCTCGATAAAACTCTTCTACTACTCACGTTTTCATATCGAGATTAGCTCGACATGAGTAAGTCACTATGAGTAAGTCTCACGTTAATTTCATGTTTAAAACTTTTCCTTTCTTCTCTTGTAACTTGCACCAAAACCCGAAGCCTACGCGAGATGGAACTTGTTTGAAAGATGTCTCAATCTCCGGATGATCGGCGCGCGCAGACCAGTTCCCGGATTGAGAAATTATATTAAACTATCGCTTTTAAGATATATTTAGTGTTTGGGAGTAGACACTAATTTTTATAGCTTGATATAGGAACGGGTTTCACCGTTATGAGATGTTAAGTTTTTTTTGTTGTTTCCGTATCGATTGGTTCAATAGCTTTGTACGTGTTAATTCGTTTACTTTATACTAATGGTATTCGTAGACTTTGTTTATAGTTTTCCAGAAAATATAATTAAAAAATCTCCAATTTACAGAACACCGCTATATTATTAGCCGGACGAAAACATAAAAGTCGGTTTTCTTTTTTCAAAGAACCAGTGAATAGACAAATAAAATTATTGAATTTACTTTCAACATGAATTTGGCATTTCACAAAAAAGAAAACTGCTTTACCCATCGGATAGATCACCAAAAATATTTAACACGGATTTTTAACTTATTTGAAAAAAAAAAGAACTGACGGAGATACAGTGCTTTGAAGTTTCGTGTAACGTTACTACGTGACACAAATTCTAACGCGGCGTGACGCCACAAGCGATTATTTATTTATTTATTATTTTTGTCGACTTTTAATTATTATATAAACAAAAAAACACATGTCTCATAACTCCAACCCTTTAGACATCTCAGTCCTAAAAAAAAGTATAACCAATAATCCTTTAATTTATTGTTTACACAGCCTAAGGAATTATCGATATTAGCGGCAAAGATATAATAATATATTAAACGCGCGCGCAGCGGGAATAGATCGTCCTCGTCAATCACTGTGTGGGGAGCTGATCTTTCAACGGATGTAATGAATAATACTAAGAACTTGGATAAGACAGATCTTTATAGTGCGCTAAATCACAATCGTAATTGAAAAGGTCAAATAATATTGCTGGTTCTAAGAGAGAAATAATGTAGAAAAAGCTAAAATTTATAGATGTGTCTTAAATTTTTACATACACATAACACCTGTACACCATGACTATAATTATGTCATACTCGGTACCAAGTTCCATAAAAAGTTGTTAACATATTCTTTAGTCGCCTCTTATGACATCCACGGAAGAAATGGAGAGGTGTTAACTTAAGTTTAAAATTACATAAATGTCCATATTCGACTTATAAAAACTTACCAACAGGACTTACAAGGCAACATTTCACACCAGTCCGTAACCACGGAAATGATCCCACGGCTACCGTTATTCTAATGGCAACGAGTTTCCAAAAACTCGTTCAATTAAAGGTCCCGAACAAAATTAAGCCTTCTTCGTTTAAAATGCATTAATCCGATCACTTGTCATGCGCGCGCTTGCTCGCCTGACGCGACAAATACACTGCTTACGAATTCATTACGTGTGGTGCAAAGAGAACCGCAAAGCGTTTAGAACCAAGCGAGCAGTGAACATCGAAGTGATCGGTACAATTCCAATCGCGCCAAGTCCTGGTGTCGCCGCAAAACCCGTTCTGCCGTCTCCCTCGCACCCCGACAAAGATTAACGACAGCGTTTGACAAAGGTTCGGTAAACGATCACAAATAAATTGAACCTGCCAAGTTGATTTGACACTTTGTAAATTAAAACGTGTTGGTTTTAAGCCTTTTTTGCGCTCGACCAATTTTTGGCGATGTCGGTAAAAAATCTGTATTCAACATCGTGACAAGATTTTTGTCTTGATTATGATGAAGCACTAATAAAACGAGAGGGTCCACCTAAAAATGTTACTATACCATCATATTTCAATCCTTACTCTCTAAGAGAAGCTTCACCAAGCCACAAATGTTCACTTCTAAGCTCCTACTCTTTGCCCACCGCAGCCATCTCGCTCCCACAATCGAAGCGCTTAACCTTTTTCCTTTTTCATTTTGGAAGTAACATGAACTCTCAATCTTGTGCTTACAGTTTTTACGCTCGGTTTAACCAGAGTTGGGCCTTAATTTACGATTATCGAATAAAGACATACACGTATACCGCCGCATCTACATGCGCGTCGCGTCGTTATAATATTTCGGCGCAAGATTTTACGACTGCAAAGCTTCGTGATTTTTTATATCACCACCGAGCGCGCGTTTAACGACTTTAGAATGACTATGTTTTTAAGATCTCTGATTGCTAGCGGGATTAAAGTCTCCTTTATTAAGGTCGTCTACTCCGTGAGCATTAAAAACGTTAATTATGATATCGTTTCCTTTCTGATTGACAGCTGTGTTAATAACAACTTTATTAAATGTGTTTGTAAAACCGGAGCGTATATGGCGATTAACAATTCGACCAGAAAAACTGTTTAATGCAAATGTGCAGTATCGGCGCGAACAGCTATATTGAAAAGGCGAACAGGAGTCACTCAGTGCAATACACTAGTCATCCTTCATGAGGCCTTATAGAGAGAATTGACGTTGCGCAACATCATGAAATCATTACTGCACCATCGAACATTTAAATTGTAAGAGCGCGGCTGGTCGCGTCGTGCAACAAGAAAGAAAAGGGTACAAATTGAGTGAAAAAGTGTCCCAATGAACCTTTAAATTGTTCTCTATACATGCCTCGAGTCGAAGATCTGTCCCATCAATTAAGATCGCATCTGTTTTTTCCGCGACTCCTGAATTTGAGGCTTGTTTGTTTACAGACAGGGTGTAGTTTACTTACATTGTTTACCTTGACGCACATAGTTCCTTTACTGCCGGGTGCCCTGAAACCTGTGTAGCGTGTGCGCTCATTTCAGAAACTACAACTCTATCACCGCCTCTGGAAAGCCTGTTGTCGTTTGTTTCTCGGTCAGGTTCCGGGCTTGCTTCTTCCACTGTACTTTCAACTTTACCGGTAACAGTTACAGTCTCATGTGGGTTGTTGCTGTCCGTTGAATGGGCACTTATTTGTTTTGAGGGGGTTTTATCGTGGCACGTAGGCTCGATTTGAATAAAAATACAATTTATATGTGTTGGACAGTTCGGTTAGCCGGTGTAGAGTTACCGAGCCGGTTCGACTTCCAATTTGCTGGTGCATTTCTGAGTAAGTTATTAAGTTTCGGCTTGTCACTTGGTTCGCGAAATTTTGCAATCGACCGAGTTAATGGGTGCAGCGAGGCGGATCTATATTTCATGCTAAATAAATATAAGGAAATCTGATTGAGCTGTGTTGCTGATAGCTGATTTTGTACCTGATAGTGGTTTTGCTTCCTGATGCAAATGGTGTTTGAATATTTTATTTTAATATTAACGCCGTAAAAATAATCTAATAATGTAGCTGTCTCGTTATTAGTAACAGTTCCAGCCTCAACAGTAATGTTGGCACTATCCTTCTACGTTTTAATATTATTTTTTACGACGTGATAACTTAGAAGCCAAGAACACATAAGGATAAAGACGACATAATCTAAGAACAGTTACGTATCAGGCAGTTAGACAAACTAATTGTTTTTTCTGCACAATATTGCGTTTATACCCTAAAAAATATTGTATGTAAAAGCACATGCTTATGTTACTGTTTTCAAAACATTTTAAATGAAATTCTCTTCGATAGAAAAAAACCCATGGTTCAGAAATACAGACTAGTCTGGTACTGATTAACTTAGACAGTTTTAGGCCTAGCCTTTGCACAAGATCCTCGATTGTGCATTATCGACGCTATAGTCTTCTTCGTCTAGCTAGTTTGTACTTTTGAAAAACTGTTGCATCGTCACGTAAAAACGTTAGTTAGTCCCAGGATTCCGAGCTTAGATAGGACTTTTTTTTTCTTTATTCTAACCCACATAACGCTTGACCGATATCAAGCGAAGGTCAGGTGCATGCAAATAGAAGTAGGCAGCCATCCGGTGCAGACGAAATACGAGCCCTCCGTAAACACGGCGTTCCAGCAACCCGTTAGGACGGGGTTATGCGGGATGAAACAATTTACAATGAGTTATTTTGATATATTATTAGCTTGTTTTCGTTATTTCGTTACTTATTCTGCACAATATTCTCCGCAGCTGTGTTTGAAAATTGTGCAGAATAATAATGGCTTAAGCATCGAATAATCCAATAATACTTCTCCAACTCTTCTTTGGATGTCGTAGAAGGCGAATGAAGAAATACATACATACATATATTCTCACGCCTGTATTCCCAAGAGGAGTAGGCAGAGCACATGAATTCAAAAATCCAGTGCCATGTTTTGGCAATTTTAGGGTAACCAGATGGTTAAACGTGATATTGCGGTGATAGGTTGCTAGCCCATCGCGAACAATACACTAACCCTTTCCCAGAGTCGACTTTTACGACACCAAAGGGAAGAAAGGGGGAGGTGCTATTCTAACCCGGCACCACACGGGATGAAGAAATAGATTATGGATTATTTTAGGCGACAGACCTTTTATCTAATTTAGTACCTAAAAATTATGCTATAAGGGGCTACTGTTACGTCGCATCAAAAATCATTCATGTATTCGCTATCGTAACTTTTGCGAAATGTTTTTTGGTTTGAAATTATCAAACTGGATACAAATCTTCAACTTGTGCTTTTCTATAATTATTTGGACTTTGTCATAAATATAACTAAATGACACTAAGCGTCAAATTTAAACGATCAAAATTTGAAGCTGGGCCTTAGAAGGTTATCAAATACGCACTGAATTTAACTTACCATCAACTGGCCACATACAGCATGATACCGTTTTAAAATCGGCCTCAAAAATGGTGCCTAATTGAGCGTGCTATAAGATGCGTATAGTAAGCGGAGCCGGGTGCGGGACGAGTTTTTGCAGATTTTGGTTTCGCGAAATTAAGCCAAGAGGGTTAAGTTTCTCGCGTGTCAAACAAGTGGCGATTTTTTTATGTCTGGTAAAGGTTGAGGGGGTTTTGTGATCATTTTAAGTCGTTATTGATTAACAAGTGAGATATAGTGGTCGGCAACAAACTTGGCCAAATTTTAAGTGGTGGGGTTAAATTCGCGAATATGTTTTTTGGCCATTTGTTAAATATAATTATGGCCACTAAACTACAGACTACTAGAAACTAAATTTTGTTCTCGTTTAGTTAAATGGATCCTTCTTCGCTTATAACTTAAGACAGGGTTCAAGTCCATTAAAGGCATTAATGCATCTGTCATGGTTGCAGCGATAACTGACAATCATCATACAAGGCGTTGCCCTATTTGCCTTGAATTTTGTTCCTTTTTCCAGTAAAACGTCACCCAGACTTTGTGCAGCTTTAAGAAACGTGCAAAAATTACTTCCGTGGCCACTTTCAACATAATTTTAGGTTTAATAAACAGATGAAATAGGTATAATAGCGACAGGTTGCTGGCCTGTCGTCCAAAGCATACCTAGCAACCTAAACCTATTTTCCTAAGTGGCCTCTTACGACATCCACGGAATAAATGGAGAGGTGCTATTCTAAACCCGACACCAAACGGGCCAGGTTTAAAAGTGACAGGTTGCAAGCCTGTCGCCTAAAGTAGACCTTAAGCTATTTCCTCATTCGCCTCTTACGACATAACGGAATACAGAGAGGTGTTATCTTAGACAGCACGATCAATAAACATGAAATCATATCCAAAACCGAATAATTCAAACGATCATAAAACAAAATTTTATTTAATATACAATCCTGCACACCAATTTAATTGATTGTGTACATCGTTACCCAAATGCCAATTTTAACCCGTGACTTAAACCCGCTCTTAATAGCGTACCACCTATCTGTCATCAAACGGGGTCCCATGGGGTCTTGGACTATACCCTGTGGAGGTAAAGGCGGTTATCCACTGGAGAAACCAAGGCAATGCCAGGGAATGGTAGCAGTCGTGAGTCCAAGCCTAATTAACACCTCGGGGTGCTGATAAATTGAGGCGATACCGCACGCCGCCATTTGGATTTTGCATATGGTTTCTATGATTCAGTCGGGTCATGATTTATCGCGAGGTATTGCGGTTTAGGTCCAGCGCCGACGACAGATTTTTTGTCCGATCGAGTCTGCGGCGCACTATAAGTCTGCGTGGATTGTATGCATTTTGCGCTGGGCTTTTTACACGTTGTGTGCGTTACTGCATAGGTCCTATTTTCACAGACTAAAAAGTCCGTCGCGGATAGTCGTGGCGTGCGCGGTGTAGTCAAAACGCGATTTCTTTGGGATTCGTTAATTTTGAACGCGTTTTAGTGGCCAAAAGAAAGGTCTGTCAAATGAAGGGATGATTTGTCAAGATTTTACTTGGAAGTTTTGTATCTTTACCAAGTTTAACTTTATGAGATAACATAATCAACACTGTTGATCCTTTAAAGCGGTTAAACGAGTATGTAGTGTTTGTCATACGTGTCAGTTGTCATAATATCATAATCCAAATTTTATGAAAATTATTACATTTGAGCAAATAATCTATTCTACGTAGAAAATATAAACCATTTTTTTAATGTCGTCCCTTTTAGCTGCAATCAAATACCAAGAAACGTAAAGAGTTTTTTCTTCCTCTGATGGCTCTTACTCATTGACGTGACCAAGATTTTGAGCACTTAATAGTTACCTATAATGGCCTATAAACTAATTAATACTAGGATGTCATAAAGATAAAATGACTACTTTAACTTTGGTCACCTCTGCCACTGTCTGCCCTCCCATCCCAGCCACTTTTCACTATCAAAGCATCTATAGCATCTATAGTCTCCAAGCAAATTGAGCTTGTTGGACGACTCCAGTCGCGGTATGCATTTAATTATAGGGCATAATAATAAAGACTGTGAGCTGAGTAATACTACCCTGTCTGATTGCTCGGTGCCCGGTTCCTCCTATGCTCAGGTAGCGCTGTAATGGTGTTATATGATTCCACCATTGGCGCTTGTGGATAGTTTCATACTTGGTGTCAGAAGTCTTGGTTGCTAAGCGGATTCTTTCAATGAGAAGACCTATGGTCTCCTACTGTCTATAATTCTCCACCAATCTCTAATAAAGGAGGGAGTGCTTAAGCGGCTTGTTTTTAGAACTGTCCGAAGACTTTTGTGCAGAAATTTTACTGTTTCTCCGACATGATGTAACTTAAAATATTACTTATCAGAAAGTGCCTCTTATTGCGTTGGTTTGGGCACATGGAGAGAATGGATGAAAGAGTGTGTAACAAATTTATATTCTTAAATTGTCGTTCATTATGAATAATTCTATAGTCACTTCAACGATCAAGACTTACCCCGTAAGGTGTTAGCTCCATACAAGGGATGGTCGTAGGTAACGGGCCGGTACGCGGGGTGCAGCGCCGCCAAGTAGCTCAGCTCGCTGGTCGCGCCGGCTGCCGCAGCCGCCGCCGCTGCCAACCTGAAAACAAAAATATTATGAGTCATTTGGTACACATTTCATTATAGCTTCCACTTTTTCCTGTGGAATGGCGTCAGGTTCTAAGCGTCTTTTTAAAACCATGAACTGTCACTGTCTAATCTGCTGTCATCTGTAAACGTCATTACCAACGTCATACTAACCAGAGCGAATGCTATTCCTGTCCTGTCATTACCAACGTCTGTTCTACCAAATATTTAGGTGTAATTATTGATTCCAATCTTAATTTTACCCAACACATTGAAATAGTCGCTTGTAGAATTCGCAAGCTTATGTTTATATTTAAAAAACTTCGCTTTGTAGCTAGTAAAAATATAATGAATCAAATCTATACAGCTCTGTGTCAATCTGTTATATCATACTGCATTTCTTCTTGGGGCGGCGCAGCAAAAACCACGCTCTTAACTTTAGAAAGAGCTCAAAGGGCGGTCTTAAAGGTTGCTACTTTCAAGCCTTTCCTCATTCCGACATCCGAGCTGTATCAATCTTGCAAAGTTCTTACCGTGCGTCAACTTTTCATACTATCACTAGTTATTGAGCAACATACTTCATCTCCGTATAACCCCAGTATAAACGACAAAAGGCGCAAGGACATAGTATTTGTTCCTAAAATCACTTCTCATGTTTTTGCGCATAAATTCTTTCCCTTTCTTGGACCTTATTTGTACAATAAAATCAATAGAGTACTAAATATTTACGATTTAAACCGCAAAATATGCAAAGCTAAAGTTACTGCATGGTTGCAAGGTCTCTCGTATGTTGACACTGAAAATTTGCTGACGACTACAAGGTGAGGGTGACGCTGTTTTTAGCTGATTGTTGTTTATTATATTGTTTACACTTGATTAGTTTCGATAATGTAGTTTAATTAACAACTAAGTATTATGTTTTAAGATAATGTATTGCATTGTTTAAACGCTCGAGCTATTTATATTATAATTCTTTTGAACATATTGTCTATAACACAGGTTACACTTGTAACCTAGCATAGACTTAATTTTAATTTCATTTTAGACCTAAGAATATTTTATATTTATTATTTCCTTTTTGTATTAATTTTATGAATAAATTTGATTTGATTTGATTTGATTCTTTGAAAGCCACCACTGAAGCCACTTTTTTACAATTTTCATGTATCGCAGTGAAGATATAGAGATATAGAGATGTTTGTTCGGGTTTAGGATGAACTATAGTGTTTATGAAGGGACGCGACTCATTATTATAGTAATACTTGAATACAACTTACCTACATGTAAAGTTCGATTGCATTATACAAAGTCAAGAAAAAAGTCCTTACTAACGTTCAAGCTGAAAAACTTGATTGGTGGAACTAAAATCCGAATTTTTACTCCGTACTTGGGGATCTTGGACTCTATCTTTTGTTTGATCAGACACCACATGACACGACACTTATTATCAATAGCAAATAAAATTGCATCTTTCACTGTAAAAATAACAAAACCATAAACAATGCGATGTGCCCGACCTAATATCCACAGGAGGGCAAATAGTTAATGAGCCGACTAGAATAACTTCCAGATTCAACATTTCATTCGCACAAAAGCACAATACACTTTTTTTTTGAGAGCATTCAGGCGACCGTGCGAGTCCAAGGCCTAACAGTAGGGATCCGTGATCAAAGAACCTTTATTTTACAAGGTCTAGACGTACCCAAAAAACTGGAAGGATATGGGTTGGTTTTTGATGGGCTATATTGGCAACTTGGAAGTTTGAGTTTGTACCGCGATTTCGTCGCAAGTTGGCTAAATGTGTACGTTTAGGTATGGATTAGGTGACAAGCTAGCAACCTGTCTTTATTATACCTCTTTCATTATGAATTTCAATTCTAAAATTATGCTAAGTGGCAAAATGTGAAATGGTCAAATGGTGGTTTTGTTTGTGTAACTTTTCGATGCTCTGTCTACTAGGAACATAGGCGTGAATTTATGTATGTATGTGCTCAAGTGCCAGATAAAAGCACTACAGGGATATACCGTTCCACTATAAAACGCAAGCGACCACTAAAGGCGCAATCCTAACAAATAAAACGCGAATAGCACGCGCACTCAGTAATAAAATTATTAAACAAATCAACCTCATAATAATGCGGCCCCAGAAAATTGTCGGGTGTGCAGCAGAATAAAGAAATTATCCAACTTACCAGGCACGGACGATTGCTCGCCCGAACAAAGACGTAGCTTTGAGAAAAGGAGAAAAACCAAAAAAGATGGCGGTCGAGAAAATAAACAAAACAAGTGCAACAACACTCGCGCGCCTGCGCCCGGCGTGACGTCTTCATGTAGCCTGTCCCTGTCCCGCGCGGGATTATTTCGTCCTGCCGCGCGGGTGGGAGCAGGACAGGGATACGCGAAGATTGCTCTCCGAATAGAAAGAAAGTTTTCAAGCTATTGCTGTTGCGGGACGTGAAACAAGTTTAACAGATTTCGCGCAGACAGGCCGTTTGATTTTGACGTTTTATTTACAGTCGTTTGTTTTATCGAAAGTCCAGTGTTGCCAACAGTCTGAATGAAAAATAAACGGCGTAAGATAGTAAGAGACTTGGGTGTAGTTAGTTTTATGTCTGTAATTATTCATTGTAAAGTACAAATTGTGCGTGATTGTTGGGTGTGCTAATAAACCACTATTTAGCTAATTTAATTGTAAAATCCGAACGGTGGTCGATTTATTTCGCACTGTTCGCGTGCTAGATGGCTTATAAAAGTTATAGCCCTTTTATGATTCAAAGTTTAATGACGAGCTTAATTGGGATGCTGTACAATGTTAATAATAGTCTGCCGTAATGACTAGAATAAGCTGTAATCTTAAATATGACGCCATTTTGAAAAGCGTAACACTATCCGGCTTGAATAGAGTCCTCGACCTGAAACTGCACGATTTTCTGGGACTGGAATACTTCTACTTTTTATTATTTAATAGCCAATTAAACCAACCAGAGTCCAGAGGAGCTACCACTTTGAATTTCTAAACGCACTGTATAGCGACTCAATCACTGAGTCATGAATGTTTCATGTAGCATGCAAACCAGTCCTCGATTGCTTCTTGCCAATATTACCTCGTTTTTTCCATGAATGTCCAATTATTTTTTATTGCCTGCAACATTGCTCGTTCTGGCTGAATATTTAACATCAATAGCTACTGTTTACGAAATTTAGTTTAAGTTATCATAATCAAATAATTTGTAGACGTGAGTCGCACCTAAAATAAGCGAGATACAATCAAGATCTCTATCAGATTAGTTTTGTGCGCAGAATCTGTTAATAGTTTAGTATTATGGTTGTGACATTGACAAATATGTTACTACTCTACCACTAGGACATTGTGACAGTATCGGTTGATGAGAAATCCATCCACGTTCACTAAAACGCAAAACAAAACTATTGCTACAAAATAATTATGCTATGAAATATAAATTTTTAATTTAACACTTAGGTACACAGTTTGTTGAGGGATTTAGTTGGACCAATTAATTAACTAAAAAAATGTGATGCTACGAATTTCAAGCAAGAAGATCAGGGAAAGTTAAATTAAAGCTAGTAAGTAAATAAGAATGTATTGTCTGAAGGAGTTACTGAAAGTGATCGAATTAAAAGGCGTAGTTATATGTCAGGATCGTAGCCAGAGGAACAAAGTAGTCTCTTGTATTTAGTACTTCTCCCCAGCTACTAACCCGTTCAAACAAATAATAAGATTGGGCTTTCTAAGTCAACAATGTAATGTCCACAGGAGAGACTTCTCCTGTCCTGAACGAGAGATCTCTCTATAGAAGACACACAAACTAACGTTTATGTATGACCCAAATAGGGCACTTTATTTTTAAAATGTGTTTTCACCTGCCCTATTAGCTCGTGGCGGAACAGAGCTCAGTCATCGTCATCAGCCGATACGATCGTGGCTCGTCGCCATCAATAACAGTCGTACGCGCAAGATTATCTCTCAGTATGTCAAAGACACGGAGTTTGAGGTTTAGTCGTTCATTTGAAAAGGGTGGAATTGTATGACCGAGTTATTAGTGCGGTGTCGGGTTTAGAATTTAGAATATACTTTTACATTTGTTCCGTGGATGTAAGACACGACTAAGGAAAAGAGGTTATGCTTTAGGCGACAGGCTAGCAAGCTGTCACTGTTATACATCTTCCATCTATGTATGTTTAAACCTAAAATTATGTTTAAGGTGGGTGAAAAATTCATGATTTTGGCTTTGTAACGTGTGCTCTTCCTACCTCATTTCAGAACAGTCGTGATTTATGTAAGTATCTACAAATAATAGAGGTTAAGTCATATTTCTGGCAGAGATGCTCAACGTATTGCCTATTCAAATAGTGTTTTGTTTCTCGTTCTTAATCTTTTTCAATATTTTTTTTGCCTTTACTGGCCAGTTTAGAATTGAATAAAAAAGTAAACTCATAAACGGGTTATTTCTCATTTTTATTGCCGTAAACTTTCGTCAAGCTCATACCACTTAATCAGGATTTGCGACAAAACGGTATAAGCTCATTCTCGAAGCTCTAAACGGAGAATACAGATTTATTAAGGTCTCAGGTTGTAAAAAATAAAAAACTTATATTCGGTGAGAATAAGCGCTAAAGGTTTGAATGTGGAGTTTGATTTATTCTGTGGTTTTAGGAGGGTATTATAATCATACTGATTTGGTAGTGAATTGTGAGGTAGACCGCCTCTTATTTAAAAGAGATATAAGTACCGTGGAGAGGGTATGAGATTGCAGTTGGGATATGTATGGGGAGAGTCGGTATTACAGGGTTTTTCAAGTAACATAGATATACCAAGGTGCCATGCTACCCCAGCTATGGGGTGAGATTCAATTTGCTACTATGTATTTTGTCTGTACCTCTAAAACCATCAAGTGAAACATCATCATCATTATTGATAAAAAATAAAATTCATACCACAAGAACAGTTTTCGAAAGGTAATGAACTAGTTTAAATTACCATTTACTTAACATATTCTGGAGCCTTACCATGGTCTAGTACTTATCTCGGTTTAAATGGCAAAAACGTATGTCTCTTTCTATCAAACTTGGTTAGAGCGAGACATCATTTTATGTTGGGTATAAAACTTAGCGGGTTACTATAGCAGGTGAAGTTAAAGTTATGTTGACTTACAACAAATAATATGCCTTCTGAGTGGGCAGAGTTGCACAACAATGTGTTTTTTTAATTGGCATGGTACTATCATTTTTCTAACTTTGCAAATTATTCACTTAAGCTCCAAACGCTCATTGAAACGGAAGCGTCATGGTACCGGTAGTAATATTCGAAATCATACGAAGGAGCGCGCACATCGCACCGGCCGGGAAATAAGCGTTTCGTTACCATCACGCGCTACGCCGCTCCGCACCCACTGTCAGTGCGTTATAGCCTAGATATATTAAATTACATAAAAAATGTGTTTGATCCATTAACCAGCTCGGTGAAGGTCGATGTATGGCGGGATCTTAGGCTATTAGGAGTTTAAATTTCTGTCACGAATTTTGAACCGAAATTCCTAATTTATCTCATTCCTAATGACAAACGCGCTAACTTCACGCACTTCACCCATCTGAACCTTGAAACAGTGACTCAACTTTAATTGACACATTTATAAAGGAATGCCACAACACCCAACTAAAATAAACTTCTAATTTGTCGAAGATCAGCAGAAAATCACTCGCACGCGGGACTGTCCTTCCGGGAAGGTCCAAAGTGGTCACCGCGGGAGACCGTTGGCCGCCGCCTGCGCAATTTATGGTCACACCAGCGGTGTTTTTGTTAACTAGGACAGGAAGCGGTTTTTTTGGACACCCTGTAAATTGAGATGGTGTGATTTGGGCTATAATGTCGGCGAGTTTTGCTACTTGAGACACCATGACTGAGTTAACTATAGGTTTTGGAGTGGACTAATTGGGTCTATTTTGATTGGCTGATAGTCACACTCGTTTTTGTTTTCTTTCAAACGATATATCTACGAGTGGATTATTTTATTTTATTTATTATTCCTGCAAATAGGCTACTAGATCAACTTTATATATGCTTACATTCATCAAACCTGTATGTCCATTTAGGCAAAGCACACGAAACTTACATACTTATAGTAAAAACAATTACTATTATTTTTCACGATTCATAATCACTTTTAGCTTAACTTTTAAGTATAAAGTGACCGGTTGCTAACCTCACAACCTCAGTTGCCTCTTCGACTATGAAAGAAAGAGTTCTCAAAATAAATCACAAAATTCACCTGTTCCATCTCGCTTCCCAAGAAATTTACTTCAAATGGAAATGTACAAGCCTCTTGGACAAACAAAGCACACAGTGTAAAGAATACAGTAGTAACACGCCTAGCTATCCTCCCAGCATCCCATAAGTTAGATAACAATCCAATTCTAGCGTTAACATTAAGTTGGCGTGCATGCCGTTACAAGTTGGCAAGTTTAAATCGATAGTAAACAGCTTGTTTCCTAAGGCTGCATTATTTGCAAGTGGGGTTTGGTGCGAGGCATGAGACTGCAGTGGGGAGAATAGCTTTAAAGATGATTATGTTAGGTGAGAACGAAATTATACAGAAAATTGGATCGTAGATTTGGTTTTCTGATAGACATTATTTCAATTATTTAATTACAAACAAAATAAAGTTTTATAATGCAACTGTAACGGAAAAAGTTTTCGTTTATTTCTAACAAGTTAAATTTAACCGTTTAAAATAGCCAAAAGTTTTTTTATTTGCGATTGCAGCTTACTTACTAATCATTTGATTATCTTTGGCAAAATTCGTAATAAGTTTATCGTAAAAGCTATTTTTTTCATGCTTTATAACTACACTGAACGTTAATGCAAAAGGCAAGTTTAACTTCGTATTTAATTATCTTTTTAGTAAAACAAATGCGTTTTTATGGCTTTGCATGTTGCGATATTGAAATTTCAAAATGATCTGACGCTAATCAAACTCTTCTATCTTGGACAGCATAACAAAGGCGGTAAAACATCTTCCGCGAATCGCTTCACTTCTTTGCCTCGGGCGCCATGACAGAGATTGACATGTCACCGAGGAAGCCCCGGGCTATGCGTACGCGCAGCGCAGCACATTGTCGATAGCACATAAATATAAACAAACAGGCTTGGGAAGTGAGCAAATTGTAACCATTTATGGTACGACGATTTTATAGCGCTTTCAAGTGTTCTAAATCTAAAGTTTATTTAGTACTATGTAATTTTACCGCATGTAAAAGAGAAACATAGTAAAAAGGAACAGAGGCTAGCTTTTTCCTAAGAAGGATTTTACAATACCGCCACGCCTGTTTCCCACGGTAGACAGAGACTACTTTATTCCATTTGCTACGATCCTGACATACCTCTTTCGCTTCATCCACATTCATGAATAATATCTTCATATTAAGGTCGTTGGTTCTCGATAAGTACTCTTGACTTAACCTTTTTCCAAAACGTTCTCATTTTGATCATAGTGTCCGTCTAGGCCTTCCCTTGACTTGCTTGTTTAACCCGACACCATACAGGTCACATTCCTACAAATTAAGTTTTGTTGATTTTTTTTTCCGATAGGTCGAGAAACATCAAACTTATCAAAATACATACCTACATATATAACGTCACGTCTCTTTCCCACAGGAGTAGGCAGAGACTACTTTGTTCCACTCACTACGATCCTGACATACCTCTTTTGCTTCATCTACATTCATTAATCTCCTCATACATGCTCGTCAGTTTCGGGTACTCTTGACCTGTCCTGTTTCTAAAACATCCGCGATTTGGTCACGGAACGTCCGTCTAGGTCTTTCCCTCCCACTGCACCAATCCACATTCCCCGTATAAATTTGTTTATTCAATCTTATTTCATACATCCTCTCTATGTGACCAAACCAACTAAGCATACTTTTTTCAATTCTATTCACTAAACATAAATCTACTTTCACCCCAGCTCTTTCCCTTATCATACTATTTAGTATTCATGATCAAAATAAACTACGATAATCTAGCCCGGAACGTAAGATATCTTCATTTCAATCAAGCAGGTCATATTATGACAGTTTAATATTCCCGCCATTTAAATTCCCAAGATGGCGGCGCGTGCCCGCAATTACCGCGCATGCGCTTACAGCTTAATTGAGGATTTAGATGCGAAACTATGACGGTACCTATGTGTGACGTCTTAATTTAAATGATGCAATCCGCGCGTAAGTATACTAAGAATGTTTGATTGCATTTGCTGTTTGCAACTTAAAAAATAAACTGTTAATCCCTACTATTAAGAGGGCGCACACATTTTTTACGAACGTAATTATAATATCAGGCGGGGAAGAGAAATTCAGGGGCAGGGCAGGGGTAAG
>BHDV01007400.1:67115-91707 GCA_005406045.1 Adoxophyes honmai
TGACAAAGTCTAGTGTTGTGACACCTTCAACGCAATCGTCATAGTGATGTGCCATACAACTGATTTTCACAGCTAACAGTACATACATAACCGTCACGCCTTATTCCCTGCGGGGTAGGCAGAGACAACAGAGCGCCACTCGCTTCTATTCTGACATACCTCTTTCGCTTCACTAACATTCATCACTCTCGTCATACACGCTCGACGGTTTTCAACTCTCAAAAAGTTGCAGCACATACAGATTGAGAACTGATTAACTAAGTATTGCAATTAGGTATATCGTCGTTAAGTATCAAGAAATATTTTTAAAACATGGACCACATGCGCTTTTACGTGTTCTCGCACAAAATAATAACTGCATTTCGCCTTTCATATTCAAGACGACAAGTTGCAGTGAAGTGCATCTATAAATATCACGTTTTATTTTCATTGCCGCGCAAAATATTCGGCTCCCAATTTATATTTTTATTGTTACCACCTTTCCACTTAGCTGATCATTTTATTACGTATCTTTTTCCTTGAATTTGGCAAATTTTAAAAATGTGCATATATTCAAGTGAACTTTCACGCTTGAGTTTTCTTGTTTGCCGTTCAATTTATACTTTACCTTGATACATAATTTAGGTACCAAGCAAATGGGTATGAAACTGGCCGCTGATTTGAAATTTTAAAACTCCAGTCCCTTTCAAGCTTTTCAAGGAAAAAGCCCAAGTAACAGGGCGATAGAAAATAATGAATGAACTTAAAAGTTATTTCCGTGTTGCTACGGTTCATTATAATTGAGTCAAAAACGCTCCAGTATAAGACTTGTTGTTTTAGAAAACAACAACAGGTGGGGTATTTCTGAACGAAAGCTCTTTGAAACCGTGTCGAGTTTCAGGGTTAACTGACGTGCTATTTAAAAATGCTTTTGTACAATATTGGGTTTTTATTTCTATTTTGTAAAAGGGAAACGCCAGGTCGACAGTTTCGTACGCGACCCTCTCTGGGAGTGAGGGCGGCGAGGTAGCGCGTTATAGCAACCCGCGATGTTATTCACTATCTTCGCACCCGTTGACGTCTCTATCTACTATCTCGCTCCCCCCAACGCTTCTTGGGTATACCCAAGGAGAGTCGCGCACGATTTTGTTGGACACCATAGGATAACAACGTGTCCCTACCCACTCGACAAAGACTAGAATACAGACGTTTATACAGTCCAGTTAAACTGTCTCCAGATGTTGTCAAAATTTGTCAGTGTCAAAATCACTCATGGTTTTCAGTATCACCCTGTATATGCGGGCTGTGTTTCAAGAAATCATGGAAATTCATTTGAGCTACAGTTTCAATGCGCGTTTTTTTTGTACTAAAACGTCGAGGTGTGGGTCTGAGAAACCTATAAGCCTTCATTTTAATTTTTATGAGCGAACTTGTTAGGGTTCGACATATCAAAAGGAATGAACCAATCAATGTTTTGCGTCGTTATACTTACTGGACCATTACTGGACTGGCTGATCCAGGAAACGACAGCTGTTTACTTTTGGTTAATGTTAATACATACATACATACAATGACACATGGTACGAAGAGCACAAGAAACGGGACGTAGACAAAACCATGATTGTGACTATTTCAAGCTTCGCAGCCACTTCTAGCATAGTTGTAGGTTTGCGAAGATGGAAGACGTAGAATAATGACAGGTTACTAGCCTGTCGCCTAAAGCATACCTAAACCTATATCCTTAGTCGCCTCTTACGACATCCACAGAAGAAATGGAGAGGTGTTTTTTTTTCGTTAATGAAAATCCTATTACTTTTTAGTCCCCTTTTTTTCCACGGAACCCTGCCAAGGTTAAATGGCTGTTGTTACAGGCTAGTTTAATGCGCCACGGTTGCTGACGCTACACAATCGCACGTTAAACGCCCGCGGGCCGCGCCGATTAAACCCGTAATGGCCTTTGTACGGCCAGCAAAAGCAAATAAAGAGTGACCAAGCTCAAAATATTGAGCATTTATTGATTAAAAACAGTTTTAATGTTTGACTTTCGTGATTTTTTTCGTATTTATTACTAGGGACTTGATCACGTTTTAATATGTTAATTACGCCGACGTTTTGGGCGTGTTGCAGCGTTACGCGGCTGAAACGCCAAGATTAATTAAAATCATATTAATATATTTCTTAGTAGCATTGAAAACCGTTTTATTTTTGTGGATCTTACATACATTTACTGCGTACTCTGCCTACCCCATCTGGGAAAACAGGCCCATGGTGGGCCACGATTTGCCCCGAAACATATCGAGCTAATCTATTCTAAATTTTGTTAAAAAATATTCTGAAACTAAGAAATATGCCAAAGTTTCAGTGTCGCAACGTCAGTGTCAACATCGACGGCAGGTAGCGAATAGAACAAAATACCTGCACGCTTTTAAAATATTACTCATCACAAACATAGCTAATTTTAATTTAGGTTAATCACCAACCCAATAGCTCGTCACGTCGACCCCACTTGGCTCAGAAAAAAACTAAAAATAAATATTATTTAACACTTATTGTAAGCAAATTGCGTTAGTCATGGCTCAGTGCATGAATAATTAATACTCGTACACACATACATCATGCCTGTATAAACAAACTGAGTAGGCAGAGCACATGGAGCGCTACATAGAACGCCATGAGCTTAATAGGCACTTTTAACAGTCTTTAGGTACTAAAGTTAGGGGAAACAGGTGAAATAATGACAGGTTGCCAGCTTATAGCCTAAAATGTACCTTTACCTATTTTCCTTGGTAGTCTCTTAAGATATTCGCGGAAAAAATGGAGTGGTGTTATTCTTAATCCCACACCATCAAGGAAATAATTCATTGAATAATTAATATGCGTTAGAATTGTCAGTATGTCTGCAAGTTAAAGTCAAGGATACATTAGGCGACATTATTCTGTCGTGCGACATGTCGAGCGATGTAGCGCGACGTTGCCGGACATCGCTCGACATGTCGCGCTATATACGCGGATATAAGTCGCGCGACAAATGTCGCCTAATGTATCTTTGGCTTCTTATTGAAGGTTCATTGAAGTGTGAATTTTACACTGTATTTCTTTTGGGCTGTTGCATTGCTTCAAGTACTGTTTTGCTTCAGGATTTTTGTATTACCACTGACCCGTGTATTGTCGGGTTTAGAATAATACCACTTCCGTGGATGACATGGGAGGCAACTAAAGAAACGAGCACAAGTATATGAGTACCAGGCTCTAGGTAACATGCTAGCAAAGCTCGTGGTAAGTATCAAATTCGATTTCGCTTGTAACTTCCAATAAATTCAGAAATGCGAGCCTGTGTTCCCAACTTACAACGCTCTGCATGAAGAGGCCACAGGTCGACCCGCGGATCTACCACGGCTTTTTATAATTGCAAATAAATCCCAGATCATACCAAACCGTCAAAGATTTACACCGCCATTAAGATTTCGCCAGAATAATTTAAAACTCGATAACATTACAAAAAGCTTTAATTGAAATGCGATCAGCTCACGCCATAAACGGCAAGATTTATTATTTTTCGATTCACAATAATCGGGCGCTTAAAAAAACGTCGGGTCATGCAACGTCGCGTGCGTACGCGCAAGCCAGTAGCACTCCGGCGCAGCCACTCATTAAATTCTTAGAGCTTATTTGCGTGTGGATTAAGATCATCGACATTGGGTAGGACATATCGGGATTTTCGGTCAGAATTTTCTGATTTTGAGTCACTTTTGTTTGGCCAGCCCTAGCGGGAATTATTTACACATACACACTCCAAATGGGGTAGGCAGAACACACGAAACGTGACATAGATAAAACCATGTTTATGATTATTTCTCACAGCAGATTCTAGGGTAATTTTTGGTTTGAAATATCCTAAAGTTCAACATCACATCACGTCTGATGTTGGGTTATAATAACACCTCCCTATTCTTCCGTGGATGTCGTAAGAGGCGACTAACGAAAGAGATTTAAGTATGAATTAGGCAACAAGCTAGGAGCCTGTCACTAGTTTCCTCTTTCATCTGTTTTTGAACCTAAAATTATGCAAGAAGGGGCTGCGGAGCGTAAAAAGCCATGGTTTTTACTACAAAACTATCGTATGCTACACCTTCTCCATTTGTGAATACAGGTATGATGTATGTATGTATGAAATCTTCACAATTTTAGGTTTTAGGTTATATTCTTCACAGGGTAGGTAAATGGAAATAATAAAACATGAACACCAGGAGCGTGTTAACCTTTACAACGATTTAATAAACCGATTTATGGTTCCATTAGAATCGATTTTTTACCTTTTACGGTCACACTTAATTAAATATTTTAAGCCAAATCAAAGCAGACATGTGTAATTTTATTGACGTGTTAAAAGCGGCGAGTTAATGAAATATTTAAATTTGAATTTCATAAGCATTTAACTACGCGGAAAGTAATAAAGCTTGGCATAGAGGACTTAATTAAGGAATTTATTATTAAAGTTGCATAAATAAAGTAGAATGTAATATGCTAGAAGTGGCAACGTTTTTAAAGAGATGAATGTGAATGCGAGAGAAGTCATGCCAGAAGAAGAAGTCATTGAAGCGAACGGCTGCTGTTTTTGCCTACCCCGTGTAGGTGTAGGGCATATAGGGCGTGATATTTAAGTTATGTTCTTTATGTTATGTGTAAATAACAAATACAGGGTGTCCAGTAATTTACGACAGTTTAAAGAGAACACAGGGGTACCTACCAAATGTAAAAAGTAAGCTTACCAAAAATGTCACCATTTTAGAGACAAGTACATAACGGTTAAAAAAAGAGTCAAAGAGCCAAAGAGTCGAATCTAATATTATCATTGTTGGCCTCACGTGTCACTTGAGAAAAGAGGAAAAATATTCAAATAATAGGTACCTTCGAACCAATTGACTCCTAACCTACCATTGAACCTATAGATACACATTAAACGTCATAGGCATTGCTCGACAGGCGAAATCTCTACAACGTTTATTGTGACAACGTTAACTGCGATGCGTCAGGAATCAGTTGGTTCGATTGTAGGTTCTTATTATGGTATAACGTATAACCAATGTTGTTTGACAAACGAGCCCCTGAAACAACTAGTATAAACGCTACTTCCCATTTTGTCCAAATCCCTTGGGATTCCGATCGGTCAATCGTCTACGAACCGGGATCCGGTCATAAAGTGGTCATTACTGGCATCCTGTCTGACAATGTCTGTTTGTACGTCGCCACGCCCCTATGTTGACTGGGACATCAAACGAACGTTATGGCTATTGGTATTGTATCGATTGCTTCGAGAAATTAAAGAGCTATATAAAGTGAAGGAAAGAAAATGAATAATCCAGTTGGAATGTAGTTCTCACGCGGAGTCCGTGCTGATTGGGAACTTCACAGAAAGAAAGAAAGAAAGAAAGAAACGTTTATTGACACAAAGGCATACAGTATCATAGTGACATTGTGTCAATAAACGTTTCTTTCTTTCTTTCTTTCTTTCTTTCTTTCTTTCACACACAACGTTGAATCACTTCGTCGCTGTGTGGTTCTCCCGCAATACTTTCCTTTACCTATTGGATCTTGGTTAATATTGCACATGAAATCCAAAATGTTCAATCTTGGATTCGAACTAATGACCCTCTCTCTGCATGAGAGATCACAGGTCAAACAAATAGGCTACCGTGGCTTTTATAAAAATTAAAAAACTTTAAACGAAATTTCATGTTTGATGACAGATATCGATAAGATAACATTAACACATTAATTTTAAATTTACAACCATATAAAATAGAAAGTGGCCCCAGTGTACTGTTGCACATAAATATTGACAAACTATTAAAACCACTATGAGACTACCAACCCATAATACCGCGTATCCATGAACCCGTCAAAGATAACACACGCTCCCACTTCTTTGGTCCCGATTATTATTCTTGGAAATGCAAAAACTGTTCGAAGTTAGCACGTTTCTGTCCGGGTGATTTATTAGCGGCTTGACGATGGTCTCTTCACTCAGAACTGAAATAAAACTGGTATAAATACACCTTTGATACAAGCAAAGGAATACATCAATCCTTAAAAGGATAGGGATAAAAAAACTGAAGACATCAACAATATCGATGATTTCTAAGACAATACAATTAGCTCCAAACAATTCAATCCCGAAACGATCGATACGGGGAAGATTATACGGCGCTTTAACATTGTTGTAGATTTAATAGTCGATAAGGCGTCTAATTGTCGACACGGCGTTACACAATGGCCAGCCACACACGTCGACCAATCATGGTTTGATAATGCTTTTGTCTTTACACCATTTTTTTCCCATCAATGATTTGTGAAGACAGGACGCGGCACAATGAGCGGTGGGATGCGGGCCGGAGAATGGCACTTCATCATGGGATAGCTTGTGGTGACACAAGTGTTAGAGGTTTCTTGGGAACGCCATGAATAGAGCTAAGGATAATAAAGACTAACTTGGAGCTAGTACTAAGGGACTTGACGCAACCATTTTTTAAGTCAGCGTCAACGCTTAAATTATAGCATCCAGAAAAGGAATGTTTAGTAGCTTCAAGAATGACAGTGGCTAGATGGAAGAGATATTTCAGGGATCCTTTGAAGACTTAATGAATGAACATGGAAGCCGGATCGAATTAGAACAAACAAGAATGAAGACGAGGATGCCAATGACGCGAAGCACGAGGCTAAAACAAGAGGAGAAGCTGAAGCAGAATTAATAGGCGATGTGGCACGCGCCAATCCATCAGTTCAAAGGGCTTGAGTTAATGAATCAAACGACGGCCGCCTCGCAACACCTCGGACAAAACTGACTTTGACGGAGCGACGAAGCCAAAATAACCGATCGTGTCCAACCCATTGTGCACTATAATTAGACAGCTCGGAAATAAACACGTGGTGGCAATTATCGCAGCAGCGGGTTAAATGAGGCACCGAAACTGTCGTTAATGGTACACCCGGCCGGCATCCGGCGACGGATCCGTGGCCAAAGGATTACTGGACTTCCGAGAACAAAAACACTTATTATAATAATAAAACTAATAAGTTTATACCCCATTTAATTTCACTAAGAACGAGTTCCGTCGCAATCACTATAAATTGGATGTAGAAATGAGTTTAGTTTAGAGCCTTAAATTGATCAGCGCGAATGATTTAAGCCGGAGCGCGGCGAACAAAAGGGTTATTGAAACTGTGCGGCTCAGTTAAATAATGAATGACCACAACTGTGGCAGAGAACGATTACATCGTCACATCTATCAGTGTGTTAAATTCCGACTGTTTAGTAAATTAACGTTTTAAAGTTGGATGGCTCGCGGGCGCGAGAGCAACGCCGCGAGGAACAATTCTGGAGCATTAATCATACGAGGGCGGCGCACGCACCCTGAACACCGCGTTGTTGAAACGCATCATACTTTTATTTCCCATCCAAGCAACGTCTCAATCCTTGACGACTTCCTGTTCGTAATTCAACAGGACCATCCCGATTCAGGTGCCGATCGCCCATTTCACTTTACGACCATATTTTATTGGGACCAGTCACAAAAGATTAATGCCGTCGTCAAATAGAGCGGTGTGTCGGGTGTTATGCAATAAATTATCATTAAGTAACACCTTGTCTGGACGCGGTTTATGGCCGCTCACCCGTAAACCGGGCTTAATACGCCAACTCTAATCTAATCTAAAATTTCTACCTGTGACTGGAAATTCTCCCGTAATGGCCGGGCAAAAAACATGACACCGGTCAATACTTAATGGACTAGGATATTCATGAAGGTGTAAACGTAACGCATAAGTTTTATTGCTGATGAACAAAAACTGTTTAATTGAACGCGTACAAAGTTGGTATCGTATTTTTAGCCACAAAAAGGCAATTGCAATTATGCAATAAAAAGGTCTATTGGCCGGTACATGATGCTTAATGAACCGCTCTAGTTTATGGACTAGTCCTATAAACGACGGCGTTTCGGATCGAGTGTAAGACATAAAGCGGTTGCAGTAAACGTATTAAAGGACACTTGTCTAGCAGGAAAAACAGTTTTGCATAACCTACAGATACTCTCCAAGAAGGCACGACAAAAATGTCAGGTAACATTGCTTTGTCATAGAACCAATCGTAAACTGCGGCATCCCTAGTATTTCTTAATAACCTGACTCCGCACGGCTGCTAACTTTGTTTCTCATTGAAACCAAATTAATGGGCTCTCATTTAGTCCTTCACTTAGAAGATAATGAATAAACAAGTTGAGTACGAAATGACTTTGAAATGATTACGGCTATTAGTTGTTGAGAGGATGCACTCGGCATCGCTTTTAGCTCAGCGGTGACGTCACTTCTGGATATCGTTGACCTTATTGATGATCTAATAAACGTATCCTTATGCTGTGAAAGAGTTAGTCCGTATTTTGAAGTCAACAAAGTTATTTGAAGTCGTGAACTGGAGCCAGATTATGTCAGCTTAGTTAAGCTGCATGCTACTCAGGCCTAATGCTTACCCATTAGGTGTTTCTATCGGTCAGAGGTCGGGAGTTCGATTGTGGCGTCACGACAAAAGCTTGATGTTGAAGTGAAACTTTAAGTCGGTTTAAGAAATTAAGGACAACGAAGATGGTAGTTTAGAAATAACGATGAAACAAAGCGTGTTTACGATATTTGGAATGATAGTGCTAAGTCAGTAAAAAATTATAAAAAAAATTGAAAGAATGAAATAATTACCTCATAATATAGCGTTGGTATTTCAATAAAGGTTAATTAATAGTGAGTATTGTTTAGTACCTCAACTTTAAGTATTTAGCAATTATCCAACGGAAAAGGGGGAAGTTATGTGATAAACAGTGAATTAAGTACACCAAGAGTTTTGAATTAAATTGTAATGATTACATGTTCACGTGTTATAAAATGATATTATTTGCTAACACTGAACACATACTTCACAGCAGCAATGAAATAAAGTGTCTTCAAGGCAATTTTCAAATCAACCGACTACTTAAGACATGAAGACAGTGTATTCCTAAATGAGGTAAGTGAAGCACACAAAACGATGCCAATTTCATGTTTTGTACTACTTTAAGCAACACTTTAGTATAAATGAAATAGGGTAAAAATAACAGGTTGCTAACATTTACAAGATTCTTTTATCCTGTCGTATTCCCGATAACCCAAATCACTAAATTCATCGACCATTTCGAAATTTCCGGGAGGCGTTAAAATTGTTGACCCGTTCACTAATTGTAAACATAATTAGGCAAGCACTTACTGGGCTGGTTTGCTGGTTTGGTCATGTAGAGAGGATGGATGAAAGAAGATTGACTAAACAGATCTATGCTGGAAGTGTGAATGGATGTGTTGGGAAGGGAAGACCTAGACGGACGTTCCGTGACTAAATCGCGGACGTTTCAGAAACAGGTCAGGTCAAGAGTACCCGAAATCGACGAGCATGTATGAAGAAACTAATTAACGTGGATGAAGCAAAAGAGGTATGTCAGGATCGTAGAAAGTGGAACAAAGTGATCTCTGCTTACCCCTGTGGGAAAGAGGCGCGGCGGTATGTACAGTCACGAACCGGGATTGTTGAGCCATTTGCCAATGTTCGCAATTTAGACGTGTAATCAATGACCAATGTGACAGACTAGATGTCAGCTATTGGATTAGTATTACACGACCAAGTTACAAACATAGGTAAGTGGCTCAACAATCCCTGTTCGCGATGGTATGTATGTATGTATGTACTTACTGGGCATGGTGGTGGTAGTGCGTCGCGTGGTGCATGGCAGAGGGCGCGCTCGGCGGCGCCGCGTGGAACGCAGCGAACGCCGAAGGAAACTGCAGCGGCAAGAACCCACTGCCCGCTGTCCCCGCTCCCACCGACTCCCGATCAGGCATCATTCAGAACACTATAACATCATCTAGTCCCACCACTTCAACTATATCGTCAACATCACTAGAATCCGCAATAACAACTAACAGTTCTTCATTCCCATCTAATTTTGTCAGGTCAACTCTATTCTTATCAACTCCATCTTGTTCAATATCGTTGTCCGGTTATAAATCATTGTGGATGGCGATTTGCATAACGGCTGAAGCGTCTCGTTTCATTCTTCTAATGCCTGAAACAAAAAAGGTAACATTAAATTGTGCGGCCAGTTATTCAGTAGCTTTCGGCTTAAAGTGTTTTTGTTAACAAAAAGAGTTAATGAGGCCGTGTTAAGTTCGCGTGTCGGCCCGTTGTTACTTCAATTGCCTCTATTATGGCTTTATTTACAAGTGAGCGAAGCGATTCACTCAGCTTACGATTTAATTGTGCTTAATGTGTACACGAACACCGAAAGCATCTTAGCTTTTAAACTAACGCATTTTTTAGAGTCGCTGCGGATTAAATTACTTGGACGGCTAGTTTTAATGATAATGCTACAAAGTATATAATTACACGTGTAATTGTATTTGAAGAGGCACATTATCCCATATTGTTGACGTAATTAACATGGGAAAGGTTTAATTGTCGTTGAATCTCGGCGGGTTGGCGGCTGGGGCAAAAAGTTGAGCGACAAATTGTGCTAAGGACGGGTCCGACGGGTCGTCATTATCACGTACGTGGAAGCGGCGTGCGGGGAGAGACACAGCGGGGGATGTAGCGAGAAGTTAAAGAATAGGGTACAAACTAAATTTTGAACATGAAATTACTGAGAGATTCGCTCATAATGAAATGGCCGAATGACACATCCTTAAATCGAGTTCATCTTGACATGTTCCTTCAGGGTGCACAGTGAGCGTTTTGAAGCAATCGCTGAACCTTGGAGATGAAGAACATGTCGAGTTAAAGATAATTTACATTATGAAAACTGAAATAAATATTCTTGAAATTGTTAATACATAGTTACATCACTGCTGTACTCTGCATTCTGCACATCGTCAGATGATAATTTCAGTTCACATTTTATTTTTAAACTAACTTGAAAGTTTCTTACATGGAAATAAAAAAGATTCGTTGATTGATGACTGGTTCCAATACGAATATGATAGCTGAATAATGTTAAATTATTGAGAAGACGCTCTAAAATTCTAAATGTTTATCAAAAAGACACTCAGAAAAGAGATATTTTAACAAATTACTTAAAACAGTAGATTGATGTAGCAACGCACACAATTTTTCTTAGTAGGTACATACCAGTGAGATGAAAAATAATTTCAATAGGTGAAAATCGGAGCTCCAATAACGTGAATATGACAATGAAATACAGGACACTTGTGATAAAAATCACGCTTTACTGAAGCTCGTATCGAATACAATCAGATATGCGAGAAGGGATCTCTTTTTGCACCGCGTAAAGTTCCTCGCTTATGCTACCAAAAGGGCTGCCAACGCAAAAATTCCACGAGTAATTAATGAAGATGTGATTGTTTCGGACGTGACTCGAGCATTGTCCCCCCATAAGGCTTGCAGCGTAATGAATCGATCGTAAACCCCGATATCGACATATCGATACTCATTTTCATTCAATGAGATTTACGATGTTTATGTATGCGGAATTGGCGGGCGGTTCGAGTGTCGGATTTTATCGGCCATTCAAAAATCGTTTTGAATACGATCGATAAATAGGGCGTTGTTTTTACTTGCCTTTGTGGACGTTAAGGGTTTTGACGTTTAATGTTCATCAAGGGTCGTTTTTTTTTTTCAATTTAATCTTGGTGTTTGTGCGAGGCATTGTTTTGTAGGAACAGCTGAGAAACAACGGGTTTTTTGATAAAACTAGGAATTCTTATTAATACTGTTTATTACATCTTAACAAACATTTAACCGCAAAAATGCCTCGAGTTTGCCCTGGTTAACAAGCGTTTTAACTTTTTTTTTTTGTTTTGTTCAGTTATATTTACTTTCTTGGTTAAAAACTTCTGTATAGCAATAAAAGTTTCACGTAGAAAATTACAACTTACTTAACATACTCATGAAATGCGTTTTATACCAAGCCATTCAATCTAAGATACATACTATCCAGTCAATACTTAAAGTATTTTTTAACTACTTACTAACATATTTACATAAACATCAAAATATATGCATTCATGTAGAAGTTGCGAAATTATCCATCCCAGATTTCAAATGTTTATCGATATTCATATTCTGATTAAAAACCGTTCACATCCCTAAACTCCGAAATGACCTGCGATGCGCAGTCGCATGTCGGCGACTTAATACGGCTCTTAATTACCTTTTAATTGTTTTAGCCGTTGAATTGTTGAAAGGGCTTCCAAGAAATCAACTGCTGCACTCTTATCCTAAATTTTGACGTAAATTTATTGATAAAAGTATCATAACATCTTTTTTTTCAATCTGCATAGATGATACTCAAAATGTGATCATTTTAATTAAAACATCACAAATGTAACTGTAACTGTAAAAAAAAAAACTTCGTAATTGTTATGTTAATTAAGATAATTGCTTACTCCTTACTTACTTTAAAAGCGTAGTGGACTTTAATTGAACAATTGAATGCACAAAACAAAAGGGGAGCGAATTCTCGAAATTCCGTTTTTTTATCGCCACATTTTTGTTTTCGTTACAGTTGCGTGTGGGTCCTATTTACCGATCATTAAACTTCACGACCAATTATAAAATGCAACCAAGTGTTCTTCACTTTTATTGTTATTGACATTGTTGTGCTTTATTTGATCACCCTGATTGTGGAAACTCTTTTACAGTGATCCACGTCATCGTTAAGACTGCATTGCATTCTTGACAGGTGTATAATAGTGTATAATTTCGTTTCAGTTCATTTGTTATTTTCTAATTTCTAAAAAAAAAACACTGAAATACATATTACTACAATCATCACCATCATTACCCAGGCTTAATGAATTATAGTATTAGGAGTTCCGAGAGATTCTTAGTTACTGCTTCTTTTGAATGCATTCTTAATTCCGAAACCTAAAACAGTAATAGTAACTTCAACAGTACTAATGCACATTATATTAATTATTGCAGATCCTTCTGAGTACCGGTCATCAGAAACCAGAACAACAAATTCCAACCACGTCTCATACTACCCCAAAAATGATGGTATCGTCGACAGTACTGACGGCACTATTACAACTTCGGCAACTTCCAAAGACTTGGTACCAGTTCCGGTTGCTGGCACTCCGACTTTCCAGCACGTGCCGGAATTCGGCCTCAAGCCAAGCTGAGCCCGATTAAAAATTCAATAACAAATCAGCGGAGTAATTATGCGCAATGTGACCAACCGAGACCAAAATTTGCTAAACGCATCCATTAAAGCGCCCCCTCACGCAGCTATTCCTGCGACATTAGCAATAACTCTTGGGACACAATGGCGTTACTTGTCATTAGTGTGGCCTCTACCTGACAGCGCATGAGCGGAACGCAAATCGGCTGATTAGAGCCGCGATGATTGGTTGGTGAGGTTAGATTGTAGTGACAAATGTTGTCTAGACTGATTTGTCTGATGAGATTTTAGGATTCCTTGAATCATAGAGTTCGATCAGCCTGTTTGTAGTATTTTTTGTTCTCAGCTTATCATCGTTCACTGCTGGACGTTGGACTGTCTCTTCCACGGTACGCCACTGAGCACAATCCTGGGCTACTATCATCCAAATCTTGACAGCCGCCTCTCGAAGATCATCACTTGTCTTCACCGAGTCTGAAGACATCCTACGGATGTTTGATTAGCTCTAGATCAAGGTGTTCATAAAACGTTACTCTTTCGACACAAAAAGAGATATCGCAAATGTTCCACCTTTTACGTCGGTAAAGTTTAACACGTTAAAAATCTACGTAACGGTCCTATGCGCAAGAATTTTCACGTATAATGTCTGGCGATTTAAACCATTTTTTCGGTCACTTTGAGAGTTTTCATTCAACAGTACAGTCCTCGAATTTCAACTTAACAAGAATTTTAAATAGTTGGGGTTCTATGCAAAAGCGATGCTCAAACTGTACTGCGGACTGCAGCAGCGCCGATTTTTTTTATCTGTGCTCAGTAGCCTTTGCTTATTGAAATTCAAACTCCACAAGTCACTAATAAATAAATACATCCGGAATTCTACACCTCAATATACTGCAACGTACCTTCTCATTAAAATATCAACACCAACTGTTTACATAGATTAGTAATTACTTCTCCTCGGGCACTTCAATGCGGCTGACCCTTTCATTTCTACTTAGCATTCTTGGAGCAGGTTCCTTCACAAATCACAATAGAACTTCTACGTGCGTCCTGCTGTATAAGTGAATTCGTAATTGTAGGTTCAGATAGGTGATTTACTGTTAGGCCGAGGTATCTAGTGAAGGCAGCAGCTAATCCTGTCAAAATGTTTTTGATGTTTGATTTTGATTCACTTAAGCTAAGTCTTGGAGTGTTGTGCTCCCTATCTGCTTCTTTGTTCTTACGACTGGAAACAATACATAGACATAGGGACGGTTGGTCGAATCGTTCCGATTTTTAAGCGTAGGTAAAATTCTATGTACAAAAAAGAACATCTCTCAAATTTATTCCAAAAATTTGGCAAAAATACATTTCTTTATCAAACTCAAATCTATTTGAAAACGACTGAAAGATCTTTCCTCGTCACTAAGTCTTGATAGAAGTAATATTTTTAGATACTACGGTCAGTCTATTTGTAAGTACGTATCCACTGAAGCACAACAGGGTGATAAAACAGTTGAAAGGATCCACCAATAAATAACAAATAGCAGATCCCGTTCAGTATGATCATCGCGTCGCTATTTTCATTCATGGTAGCTCTTTATTTATGTTTTCGTCTTTTTTTTATTAGTTTTCGGCGTTGACTACTTAACGACTTGACGCCTGAAGCTACAAACTTAACTTTACCGTAGGATTAAAAAGCTACGACTGTTTGTAACTAGGAATAAGAGTGGAAATTAGACGATACTGTCTTTGGATGTTGTTGAAAAGTTAGTCCCTATTTGGTGTACAATATTCCAGACACGAATGAAGGAAGTAGGATATAAAACTAGCAGCTTTGAGAATATAAAGTCAGACCGTAACATTTAAGGTGAAACTTTTAAGGTCGCATAATTTTTAGTTTAGTGTGGTTTCCGTTGAAATGTTTGTTAAATGAGGTTTATTTATCGTTCTTGTCTTAATTTGGGTGTGTAATAGAAACGAGCGTAGGTCAGAAGCCGAATGTAGAGAAGAAAAGTCAAGAGGAAAGGTCATAGGGTTTTGTTTGACGCGTGTAATATGCAGTTAGCGGTTTGTGTGGCTTTTATGACTTTAAAGAGTAATTTCTAAGTGTAAGTGGTAAGTTTGAACTTTAAGTTTGTCTCTTTGTCTGCAACAGTAAACAACGGACGTTATTATTTAGTCGTATTTTATTTAATACCACTTTTTCCTATTGAAGTTGGAATCGAAATATCGTGTGTTTGTACGTTTTTGATTTGGGAATTTCTTATAAGTATCCTTACTAATGTTATAAATAAATGGGAAAATGTGTTTGTTTGTTTGTTTGTCCGTCTTTCACGGCTAAACGGGGCGATGGATTGACGTGATTTTTTTGGATGGAGATAGTTAAAAGGATGGAAAGTAGTAACCCCCCACTTCCCTAAAATACTTTTTAACTGCTTTTTAAATACTGTGGGCAAAAGCTAGTTTAATTACAATTACAAATTTTGGGACATGCTACTATTAAAAACTTAGATATTAACATTTTCTTCTTTGATTTCGATTTTCTTGTCATCTTTTAAAGCTTCGAGCCGTGTGATGCAAAAACAATGCAACCTTGTTCGCCAATCACACTTTCAGCCTCCTCTGTCGATCATCAGCAGCTAAATTCCAGCACTTTTATTTATTCCAGGATGGACGTCGGCCAAATCCAAGTTCACTTCATCGATTTATGCCCACAGTGCTGACGTATTTAGATAATATATTTTTATTGGTCTCCGTAAATAAATCGGTATTCTAGGTACGTCGATTGATATATCACGTGTTCAAGTATTATGTAATGAAATTTTTGGAGGTATTCTGTCGTCCCTCTTCGCCATAGTTTACTATGCCCGTCCCGACCATCCTAGTAAATTGCGTGAGTATTGTATTTATATGTATACAGACATCACGCCTGTGTTTCCAAATGAGGTAGGCAGAACATATGACACATTAAGGTCCGACCACACCGCAGCTTAAAATCCGGTCTCGCTGCGGAATCGCAGTGTCGCGTCGTTTTCGCACCGGTTTCGCCGTATGCTCCCACACCGCAGCTTAAAATACGCTGTCGCACCGTAAATTGATCTGCGTAAAAATCGTAAAAAATATTACACGGAGATCTTATGGCAGACACCACACCGGTGACGTAAAAGACGCAGCTGTCTTGTAGATGCAGCGTTTTTTACGCAAAGATTTGCGAATCGGGGTTTCTCGGTTATTGTCGGTAACACTTCGTTTTTCACATAGAGATTATCAGATTCTATGTCTAAAATTTTAAAAAGGAACGAGACAACTGAGTCACGTTCTTTTGTTTTGTTGCTGTGATGGGTGCAGTTAATCTTTACTTATGTCATATAGGTATTGGAAGCATGATTTTGACGCAGCGAATTTTAAGCACCGGTTTGAAAGGTTTGCGACAAAAAGATTATCGTGACGCACGTCATTGCGATTCCGTACCGTCACCGTTTTTTAAGCTGCGGTGTGGGGAGCACGCGGCGAAAACGGTGCGAAAACGACGCGACACTGCGATTCCGAAGCGACACCGGATTTTAAGCTGCGGTGTGGTCGGACCTTTATAGTCAAAACCATGGCTATTTAACGTCCCAGCCACTACTAACATAATTGGGAAAGGCTCAAAAAAATTGTACATAAATTAAGGGTTAATAAAAACAAAATCACGATCGCGTCACGTGTGTAACGAAAATTACCTATACAAAATGTATGGGTAATTGTCGTAACACAAAAGAATCAATTAACTTTTGTTTTTATTAAAGCCCTTAACTAGGTACAATTTTTTTGAACCTTACCCAATTATAGGTATAATAACACAACCAACATTAATTAAAAATTAAAAAAACCCCCGACGAGCCTCAACGCGATGGCTTTGCTGAACGTGTAACATTCTCATCACACCTAACAAATGACCTGATGACCTTGAAGACCTGAACCGATTTCCACCAAACATAGCTAAGAACACTCTCGACGGATATAGCTTTTGAACAAAAAAAACCGCATTAAAATCGGATCATCCGTTTGAGAGCTACGATGCCACAGACAGATACATACACATTCACACACACACACACACACACACACACACACAGACACGTCAAACTTATAACACCCCGTCGTTTTTGCGTCGGGGGTTAAAAACAGATAGTGACAAGTTGCTAGCCTCTCGCCCAAAGCATAGGTTTAAACATAGATGAAAGAAGTCTAATAGCGCCCGGTTGCCAGCCTATCCCCTAAAGCAATGTTCCTGAACATTTCAGTCCGCGGACCCCTAGAAAGCCAAAAACAACTTCAAGGCTCCTGCATTACCCTGATTACGAGATTTGATAATTCAAACTTTCACACATAAGACAGCAGACCCCTATACTCACTTTTACCACAGGTTAAGAGACAGTGTTCTAAAGTTACAACGCTCACGGAAAAAATGGAGGCGTGTTTATTCAAAACAACACGCTAGACGTAATTAATTCACATTGAAACTTCCAAGTTTGTACTGTCACTTCCAACTTTAACCCAAATTTCCAACCGTCAGTGACAGTAGCCGCAATCTATTCAAATGCGTTTGTTCCTCAAAACAAACAATTAGGCAAAACAATTTTCTAAACGGCCCTTGGCATTCTTGTCCCGAGTTTGTAGTACGCATACATTAACCCGTTGTTTCGTCTGTTTAGAAATGCCATGAATTCGTCTCGTGGCATGTCTAGGATTGTCAAACATCTTTTGGCTACCGGTTCGAAGTGGAAAGCAAGTTGATTACTTTATTACTGATCTCGATAACAAATAACGAGGTATTTTATATTCATACATCATGGCTGTATTCCTAAGTAGAAGACGAAACGCTATATAGAAAAAAATCATACCTAAACATACTTCCTTAGTTGCCTCATAAGACATCCATGGAAAAAATAGAAAGGAATTATTCGAAACTCGACACCGTACGGGTGTAATTTTATCGATGCATAGTATTCCAACATTAAGTAGTTTAAGGGCCGATTGTTCAATCACCAGATAAATTTATCTGCCAGTTAAAATTATTGCTATCCTTTTTTCGCGTCATATGAAAGAAAAGTGACAGCCAACATTTATCGGACAGATATGTTTTATCTGGTGATTGAAAAATTAGCTCTTAGTTAATCAATTAATTTCTTCTGTGCCGTAAGAGGCGACTAATTAAGGTTGAGATTGTTTTCAAGCGACAAGAGCTATTGAAACTCTTTCATCTATGTTTTAAACCTCAAAATGAGCAGAAAGTAACTACAGCGTGTGAAATAGCTGTGGTTTCGACTATGTGCTGTTGTGTGCGTTATGTTTACCTTATTTGGGGGGATAAATTATATATCAATATCATATAATCAATTTTGTAAAATGTCATTGAAATTTTAACACTAAATTCTAATCACAATATCTGTACCCAGTGTCCTTATTCTACACAAGTTTAGCCACGCGATGTCGATTAGAAATTCGAATCGAGTCGAAATCGACACCTACATAAATCGAGTCGCTGATCGGCATAAAGTTAGCTAATAATGTACTAATTAGAATGTAGTCAATGCAAGGGTAATAAAATGCGATTGTAGAGTGAATTGTGTTTCTAATAGTTAAATACTAGTTTTATTGTCGCTACTTGGTTAAATTTACATTTGGTTGGCGAAACCTTTGTGTTTGTAAGATCACACAGAGCAGATTACGTGTTACTGAAATACATACATACATTTTTAATCCTGTTCGTATTGTAGGTATACCGATCGATTTTTCCACCGATCTTCCACCGATACTATTTACATCATCCTTCAATTACCATCAATTATTCAAATCATACATCACACCTGTAACCAAAAGGGCTAGACAAAGCACAGGAAACGCTTAGTCAAATGATGGTTTCACGTTTAGCCAATTCTAGAATATAATGTAGATTCTAAGTTCAGAGGTAGTAAAGTAACAGTCGTGATAGCCCAGCGGTTCGACATGTGGCCTCTCAAGCAGAGGATCGTGGGTTCAAACCCCGGGCTCGCACCTCTGAATTCTTCGGAATTTATGTGCGATATCGAATTTGATATTTATCACGAGCTAAGTATTCGGTGAAGGAAAACATCGTGAGGAAACCTACACACAGCGACGAAGTAGTTCAACGTTGTGTGTGAAGTTCCCAATCCGCACTGGGCCCGCGTGGGAACTGTAGCCCAAGCCCTCTCATACTGAGAGGAGGCCTGTGACCTGCAGTGGGACGTATATAGGCTGATGATGAAAGTAACAGGTTGTTAGCCTGTCGGCTAAAATGTACCTCAATCTATAATCCTCAATCGCCCCTTACGACATCAGAAGAAATAGAGAGGTGTTATTTTAACGGGACACCCACGGGTAGTTTATCACGCCTATGTTCTCAAATGAGGTAGGCAGAGCACACGAAACGTGACATAGACAAAACCATGATTACGTCTATTTCACGTTTCGCAGCCACTTAGCATAATTTAGGTTTGAAAACAGATGGAAGAGGTAGCATAATAGTGACAGGTTGCTAGGCTATCGCCTAAAGCATATCTGAACCTGTTTTCTGTGTTGGGATAGAATAATGATTTCTTCCGTGGATGTGGCAAGAGGCATCTAATGAATTAGGTTTAAATCGTGTAATTTTATTAGATCAAAACAAATTATTAGATCAAACCTCAGGGTTCAGACCCTGATAGAAATATTAAACGCCTTTTGTTCAGCGAAACCGCGTAACAGTTCACGCCAAAGCGCGTGCTGCGGTCAGAACTCTTAGAGATGTTTTTTTTCTTCGCTCAAACTAAGCATGAACAAACCGCAGCGCTTGCGCGGTTGTAGCCGATTGCTATTCAATTACGTGTGATTCTATGTTTGTTAGATGATAAGGTGTTACATTAAATTTATAATAACACACACATAACGGTCATTATCGTGTGTGGTGACAGGATAGAATAACATACATACATTACATACATACATATTCTCACGCCTGTAATCCCAAGAGGGGTAGGCAGAGCACATGAATTCAAAAATCCAGTGCCACGTTTAGCAATGTCAGGGTAACCAGATGGTTAAACGTGATATTGCAGTAACAGGTCGCTAGTCCATCGCCCACAATACACTAACCCTTTCCCAGAGTCGACTCTTACGACACCCACGGGAAGAAAGGGGGAGGTGCTATTCTAACCCGGCACCACACAGTTATACATTTCTTCCGTGGATGTCGTAAGAGGCGACTAAAGCAGGGGTTCCCAAACTATGGGTCGCGACCCACTGGTGGGTCGCGAGAGAATATAGAGTGGGCCCAGCCAATAGATCGGCACACCGAATGACTGAGCCGATGGCCAGTGAATGAAGCTATGAAAGTCCTCCTCCCTTTTACTATACGATGGACAATAAAACTAAATACCGAAATTCATAAATTGAACATACCATGATGTTGAAGTTGATGTCAACAGTGATGCCGAAACATAGGAAACAATTTCAAGTTTCGCATTGAGATAACTTATTGGTAGTTTTTAAATAAGTACTTAAAAAATCTATTAATGCTTCGTTTGTATTTTGTAAAATCCTTTATTCATGGGTCTGAACTTTGTAAACTTGTATTAGGTGGGTCGTAACCCAGACAACTTTGGGAACCCCTGGACTAAAGAAATAAGACTAAAACTTTAGGCGACAGGCTAGCAATCTGTCACTATTCTACCTCTTCCATCTATTTGCAACTAAAACCATGCTAGAAGTGGCTGCGAAGTGGAAATAGTCATGATCATGGTTTCGTTTTGGGAACATAAGCGTGAATAGCGTGATTGTATGTATGTATTGTATGTAAGCAAGCATGTATGAAGATTTAACGTAGATGCAGCAAAAGAAATATGTAAGAATCGTAGCAAGTGGAACAAAGTGGTCCCTGCCTACTGTGGGAAAGAGGCGTGACGGTATGTATGATGATATTATGTATGTATGATGCTTTGCGCGAGAGTTACGATCAAGTATTTTCCGTACGCATGTAATACGTTTATGTACGATATTTTAACTTGTGCCGTTGTGGTAATTTGTTCACTGGTACAATAACATTGTAATCCTGTAACAAATGGTTCTCCGATGTCGCCTTACTGATAGTTTTGTTAAGGGGATGGTGGTTTAAATAAAGAAATTGTAAAGTTGAAGTGAAGGTGAAGAAGTAAAGAAAGATTTCGAATAATAAGAAAAGCTCTATGTACATTTAAATCAGATATGAAAAAGTGTAAAAATCAATACTGTTATTGCAAAGTAAAAATTCTGGTTTATAACCGCGTGATGTCGGGTTTAGAATTAATAACAGCTCTCTCTTTCTTCCGTAGATTTCGTAAGAGGCGAATAAGGAATTAGGTTAAGATATATTTTACTACTGAGTAATTTGACTATTGTAACTCTTTGATCCATTTTTTAACCTAAAACTATGCTAAAAGTGAAATAATCATGTTTTCTGTAACATTTCGCGTGCTCTACCTACTCCACTGAAAATACAGTTATGACGTATATGCGTAAAATTTACAGAGAATTTTTTTGAGAATTTCCCACTTGATGTTCACTCATTCATAGTTTTTCGTAAATTTCGTAATAGTTTCGAAAAGTATCTCGACAAAGAGCAAGATATCAATTTCATTTTAATGTTAATCTACCTAACATACACAGTTTAACAATAAATGTTCTGATTCTGATTCTGTTATTAATGTTTTTGGTGGTATTAATAATACAGTGGACTATTATACCACTAGCTTCCCCTTATTCAGGTAGCGCAGCGCGCGCGCATCCCGCTTCCACGAACGGATCAAACCGCCGCCGCTATTTATTATACTTTCTGAATTTTTCTAACATTTGAATAAACCTTGGACGAGTATTCCACGTTTTGTTGATTCACTTCGAATACTTGGGCAAGATATTTCGATTGCTTATTTGTTTGGCTATTGGAGAAATTCTCACGAATTATTTTCATTTATTCCACTAGAATTAATTGGACCCCGTGCGGTGCCGGGTTAGAATAGCACCTCCCCCTTTCTTCCCGTGGGTGTCGTAAGAGTCGACTCTGGGAAAGGGTTAGTGTATTGTGGGCGATGGGCTAGCGACCTGTCACTGCATTATCACGTTTAACCATCTGGTTACCCTGAAATTGCTAAACGTGGCACTGGATTTTTGAATTCATGTGCTCTGCCTACCTCTCTTGGGATTACAGGCGTGAGAATATGTATGTATGTATGTATTAATTGGAGATTGCTGATTTTTGAGTATGAAACTACAAACATAGAATACATACAATTATCGCGCCAGCGTTCTCAGATGTGGTAGGCAGAGCTCACAGAAAGTTACAAAGCCAAAACTATGACCATTTCACGGTCCGTAGCAACTTTTATCGTGATTATAGTTTGGAACATTAATGATAGAGACATTATAGCGACAGATTTCTAGACTGTCACCTGGAGCATTTCTCAACCTTCCTTAGTTGCCTCTTACGACATCCACGGAGGTGATGGAGCGGTTTTAATCTACCTGACACCGCACGGGCATACAAAACTCTTTTATACAAATGTTAAGAGGATAGGAGTCGCGCCACTTCTCCATACAAACGTAGTCCCCTGTTTTCTCCATGAATGACGGAGAAAACAGGGGACTACGTTTGTATGGAGAAGTGGTGCGACTCCTATCCTCTTAAGCATCTCTATCGATATTCTGTAAACTTCTGTCTAACAATACAAAAGACAGACATTTTACATGTAACTTAATGACAGAAAGTGACAAATGACAGAAGAAAAAATACATTTGCACAGTAAATGCAAAACATATTGTCGGAAGGACATTCAAGCGCGGCCAGAAAAACATACCATTACAGGAGTATAGTGAACAGGATATAGTATGCAAGAAAGTATTATGTTATGAACTTATGAACAAACAGCACATAACATCCGGCGCAAGCGAGGTATTCAACAGCATTGGCGGATATTAATTTAGCAAATAATAATAAACATATACCTACACGAAGACAAAAAAAATGTAAAGGAAGGGAAGGTACTAGTAGTGTGATTTACAATTTTACAACATACATCATCATCAGCCTATATACGTCCCACTGCAGGGCACAGGCCTCCCCTCAGTTTGAGAGGGCTTGGGCTATAGTTCCCACGCGGGCCCAGTGCGAATTGGGAACTTCACACACAACGTTGAATTACTTCGTCGCTGTGTGTAGGTTTCCTCACGATGTTTTCCTTCACCGAATAGCTCGTGGTAAATATCAAATTCGATATCGCACCTAAATTCCGAAAAAATCAGAGGTGCGAGCCCGGGGTTTGAACCTACGACCCTCTGCTTGAGAGGCCACAGGTCGAACAGCTGGGCTACCACGGCTTCAACAACATACATCAATACTTACTTACAACATACATCACGCGTGTATTCCCAAATAGGGTAGGCAGAGCACACGAAACGCTACATAAACAAAACCATGATAGTTTTTTCGTTTCGTGACTACTTGTGGCATATTTTTTTAAGTTTTGAGCTGGCAGGTATAATAGTGACAGGTTGCTAGCCTGTCGCCTAAAATATATCTTCACCTATTTCGTTAGTCACCTTTCACGACATCAATAGAAGAAATATAACTTAAATGCCAAAGCATAATGCTAGAAGTGGCTGCGAAATGCGAAGTAGACATTGTTTTGTCTATTTAGCGTTTCATGTGCTCTGCCTACCCTAGCTCTCTTTCTTTGGGAAACAAGTCAGTTGTTTATTTATGTAATATTAGTTTCGCTGTTAAAAAGCCAACGCGGTAAGTTTGTACATGTCACTCTGTTGACTTTCTTGATTGATAATGATGTCTTTACTTTGCTTTACCGTCATTTATCATAAAACTTAGCAATAGTGTTTTTTTACACATCTATAATCTACATACATATGTATCTTTACAGTGTATTTTTGAGACACGAAAAAATGAAAGTGGTCTCTACTGTGGGCATAAATTTCAGACACCCTAAATGATAGCTCCTGTTACTATTAGTAGCTGTATCTATTACATTATGTTGGTTTGTTATGATATGAACAGTGATTAGATTTTTAGTCTAAATAGATATTTCTGATGTTTATATTCAAAACAAGTGGAATGAAGTCACCTTATCTTCTTGTCTAAAATGCGTTAAATACTTCAGTACTGTTTGTCCCGTATAGTGTCGGGTTTTACACTTCTACATTTTTTCCGTGGATGTCGTAAGAGGCGACTAGAAAATAGGTTAAGGTGGGTATGCTCTAGGCGACTGGCTACCAACCTGTCGCTATTATATCTTTAAACTAAAAACCTACAAAAAAGGTGCAAAGGGTGAAAATTTTTGACAGTGTAACAATTCGTAAACTCTGCCTACCCATTAATTATGGGCGTAGCCAGGGGGGGGGGT
>BHDV01007400.1:91726-103976 GCA_005406045.1 Adoxophyes honmai
CCCCCCCCCCCGAAAAGTTCAGGGTCCCATACCATAATCGTGTTTTTTTTTGTGTCCGACTCGAACTTGGCCGATTTTTTTTCATCAACCCTCCTAAAACTAAATCCTGGCTACGCCCGTGCCATTAATACACTAAAAGCACCTGAAAAGCTTGAAGGAAGGGTACGTAATCGATCATTCTTTTAATGTAGACTGCAGATTTACTGCGCGTACTTTTTAACTGAAATCCAGTTTAAACAAACTGCAGTTTAATTTGGTAAACATGAGTTAAAGTCAGTTCGTGACTCCGGCGAGCCCATACAAAGTAACAATAACTGCAACTGGGAAATACGACTAACTCAGTTATTTTTGACGTAAACAATACGTAATAAAACGTGGTTTGTTTTAATAAAGCGCGATTTTGTAAGTTGTGTAAATGTTTGTATTTATTAGCGGGTAACGCACTCAAACATGTTCACTCGTGAAAAGATTGCCATGCTTCATATACATACATACATACATATTCTCACGCCTGTATTCCCAAGAGGGGTAGGCAGAGAACGTGAATTCAAATATCCTGTGTCACGTTTAGCAATTTCAGGGTAACCAGATGGTTAAACGTGATATTGCAGTGACAGGTTGCTAGCCCATCACCTACAATACACTAACCCTCTCCCAGAGTCGACTCTTATTACGTCTGTTTATCATTGTAGAAATATTTCAAAAAGGTACCAGGATAGTTTTTGAACGAATTTTAATATGATCTTCTTATCAAACCATCTCAAAATTAGTATCAATGCTTTTATTGAAAAGCGCAAAATACTGAGGTCTCGGCCCTGAATACGTTTCATACCATTTGGAGTCGAGACGTTAGGGCCGTGGTGCCCCAGCGCCACCATCGTTATAAAAGAGATCTTCAATGGTCAGGCAGATACTACTGGAGACCGAAGAGCTGTCAGCTTCCTCACTCAAAGAGAATGTCAAAGGGACATTTTCAGAACAGGATATGATGGCGTGAAAACGTGCGTCCAACGCGCTGAGATATGCTTTTACTCAAACATCTTGTCTCCTCATTTTTGTACTCTGTTTTTATTTTATTTCCTATTATTGTTAAAGTTTAATTAGAAAAAAATATTTTGAAAAAATTACTTTCTGCTTAGTTTTTTGTGCGCATTCTTCTTGACAATGATGATCTTTTTGAAGTGCTGGTAAATCGAAAATGACGCGTAAAAGTGCTCTTAGGAGCCTTTTTGCACAAATAAAGTTTTTTTTTAAGTCGTTACCTTGTTAATTTTAATTGAGGCTGATAGCAAATAGTCGTGTATCAATTATTATCGCATTCAAAGAACCAAACGATACTTTAGAAGTGTTTTTACAAGGCAGGTGTTATGTTTGAAAACTATAAATTATTTTATTATTAGACCCCTAGTACACGGCGTATTAAAACGCGCACTCGACACGCAGATGACGCGTTTGTACGCGCTTTGAACCCAAGCAACCATGTAATCCTAAGGACACGAGGTGAAACGCGCGTCTACTGCGCGTAAACGCGATATAGCGATATTTGTAGACGGTCTTAGGCGCAGCGCAGACGACAGTGTTTTGTGCGATCGAGTCTGTGGAGCAATAAATTCTCTGAATGGCGCGCTGACAGTTTCCAGGAATTTCCATTCAGAGTTTCGTGGAAACTGTCAGCGCGCCATTCAGAGAATTTATTGCTGCACAGACTCGATCGCACAAAACTCTGTCATCTGCGCTGCGCCTTAGTTTCTCCCTTCTCTTACAGCCCTGCGTATACGGCACACTATTCGCGACGGACTTTTTAGTCTGTGAAAATAGAACCTATGGAATTAAAGAGTAACGCACACGACGCGCAAAAAGTCCGGCGCACAATGCACACAATCCACACAGACTTTTTGTGCGTCGCAGACTCGATCGTACAAAAAGTCTGTCGTCTGCGCTGCGCCTACGTCTTACAACATCAACGGACAGCGATACAGACGCGTTGTAGACGCTAGTAGCTTCTCCTTTTTTTGCTCCTCTTACAACATCCACGGAAGAAATGGAGAGGTGTTATTCCAACCTGACACCACACGGAAAAGAAACAGACGTGAGTTGATTATGTGATGAAAGACTGCGCATTGCACTCATGTTGAAAATTATCGGATAACTCACGTTAAATAAATCGAATTTAGCTCGACATGTTTCGGACTAATTCGTAGCCCTTCATCTAGGAGCCGCGAAAGCTGTTGCTGCCAAGCGCGAACTGCGCGCCTCGGCTCTCTTCGCGCGACTGCTCGTGCTCGACGAAACTAACACTGGCTCACGACTACCCTCGTTATTATCGTCGTTTATATTATTGTCAAAAATAGGTAGCACACAACACTAACTACATCACTTTGTAAAGGCACCTCCACACTCGCTGTTGATAATTTTTTAACATGAGTGAGTCTCACGGGAGTTTAATGTATAATGCGCATTGCAGTATTAAAAAAAAGAAATGTATCTCCAAAGATCAACAAAATAATTAAGTCCACAGCCGCATAAAAGCAAACATACATCAAAAAGCAATACAAAATACGTTTTTAAGTAAAAAATCGCCCACTTACAGTTTAATGTCAATTTCAGCTCATTACAACTCCATCAGACCTGTAAAAAAGAATTTACTTTTAATAAAATATTCCGTTTCGTCACCAAAGAAATAAATGTGAGCAAAAACCCATTTTGAGCACTTTTTTATCGGACGCCATTTTCAAAAATGAATTGACAGTATTAAACTCAGCTGTCGAGACTGATGCCCTTAAATAGGGTTTTTAATATATTTCTACGTTTCGTATTAATGTACGAGTATACATTAATGTGTTGTTTTTGTTGATTACTCGAGTTATGTCACAATTATTGGGTGATGTTGATTTATGTTGGGTGTTGGTGCAATGAGAGCGAAAAAGAAACGAGTTTTGTAATAAAAGATGAACGACAATATTAAATGCTCTCTTATTTTAGACAGTTGACTTTTTTAATACGAATAATTCATGTCTTAAATCGAGTTTAGCTCCGCATGTTTCGGGATAATTCGTAGCCCGTAATCTAGGAGCCGCGGCGGCTGCTGCTAAGCGCACTGCGCGCCACCGCTCTGTTCGCGCGACTGATATGTCGCGCTAAACTAGATTTAACGCGTGAGTCATAACCATAATCAAAGTTAATGTCTTTTTTTTAGTTCAACACTTTTATTTCATTTCCATAAAAGTTTTCCTAATTCCTTTAATCAACTTTCATAGAATATTGTACACCTTCAATGGCTTTACCTAATTAAACTACGATATTTTTATTAGATAACCATTTATATAACCCTCATATACTAAGGGGACGCCTGTGGTGGCAGACCACATAGACCCCAAACAATTAACTATGTATTTAATATTTTTAATCATTGGACTTAAGTATCGACACCGCACTTTCCCAACCCTTATTACCGCCTCGTATCAATTAGTGATGCGGCGACATATTTTTATCGACATCGGCATCGTAAGGCCGCGCGCACACTGCCACAAAAAAGCTCTCACGCGTTCTCATCAGCTCGGACCTTACGATTATGCATGCGCTTCGCTGTCACAAGATGTTTGGATGTGTGTAGAGTGGTTATTACCGCTTGAACGTAACCTACCGTGAGAGTCGCTCATAATGAGAAATGGCTCTCTAATAATGAAATGAAAGGGATCTACTCATGTTTAATTTCAGTACCGCTTGAACAGGTAGTAATTTAAAATACAATTGAGATAATTAAGCGATCTTTTTTAGGCCGAAAAGCTTTGATTGATGAAATTGTACGGAAAAAGTATGGTATTTATTGCCAGCTGTACCTTATTTTTATTCTGAAATAAATAAAAAATAGTAGTTTGTTCTTGTTCAATTTATGTGGCTATGTGTAAATAGATTACATAAATAGTCATTCGATTCCATAAAATTGTATCTCATGTATTTTAGTTAAAAGTTCAAGTAGGTAAGTGCTGGAAGATGATAATTAATTACTTTACAAGATCATATATAATTATTGAAATATTATTGGAGGTTTTTTAACGAAAAATAAGTATCTATCTTCTCGCTAAAATCCCTATAAATTATGCTTGAAATCACAAAAATAGCACCAATTGTTTTTTAAACTAACAGAGCCTAAAACACAACCATCAGATGTTAACTTACAATCATTCCCAAAAATTCACACAAACAGCATTTTTAATTCTTTAGAACACGGGGGGTTTAACAGCTCTACACGCGCCCACGGTAATCGAGTGACGGCTGATAGAGTCGGCCGAGATAATGACATCTGCGGTAAAAACGCGGACAGTTCGTTATTTATCATCGAGGCTTAATTACCGGCCGGTGTGCGCCCCGCCTTACTCTCGGTGTGCCCTTGCCTTTAGAGAGCCGTTTTACTTCGATAATAAGTAAGTAAGTAACCATTTTACTGGAAAGAACACGAAATAAAAAAACGAATACCTATAGAAATTAAATGCCGAAGTTAGGCGGATTTATCCTTTGAGGGATCTCTTACAACCTTTGAGAGGCAGAAAGGAAACTTAGTTAAACCTACCCACAGCTAAAAATCTACTAATACTTGTCACTTGTCGAGTGGTGTAAACATTTAATGACAAGTGCAATTTGATTAGTGATTAGTCGATTACCTACTCAAAGCTGCCGAACTAATACCATTCTCTAACATCACTGTGTAGGTGTAGACGGTTACTTGCCACTTGTCACTGTGCATATAAGTCCCTAACCACCTACACTAATGACAAGTACTAAGCCCGTGTAAACCTAGCATGACGGACAGTCTAGTGTATAAACGACAATCGTTAACGAAGGTATTTGATCTTAGCGCCCGTATTAGGTGATCGTCTCAGTGTAATCACTGCTTTATTTAAAAAACCAGATTGTAAACACAAAAATTACAACACAAAACGCCGTTATAGTATAAATTAAGTAATCAATAAAAGACCCCATTAATCGAGCCCGTTCCGGGTCATACATAAAGTGTTACTCTGAAGGCTATATATCTTGGCCAGGTAATTGACTGCCATACTATATGTATGCCGGCGACCCAGCGTCAGAACAAATGGTGTAGGAAAGTGCAGTAAAGAGGACAGGATGCTGTGGTGCGGGGCTCCTGATGATGGGTCACGAGTTAGCGGAAACTTGTCGAGTTGTTGAGTAGAATGTGTCTGACGCTGGTTTTTAGTTTAAAGCTATAACAACCAAGGATCAGGACTCGTATCACATTAAATGTTATGCGTCTGAAACTTACAGCAAGATTTATTTAAATATGTGTTTAATTATGTAGGTATTATAGATAAAATGTACTCCGACTAAGATTACATTATTCGTTTACAATTTACGCTTGATTGTGGTCAAAAAATCACTTACACACGCTTCCATTCAAAATGACTTTGATATTCTGATCATAAAAAGGTCGTATCAAAAACTTTTCTTAAATTATTTCCGCTTCAAATGTACTCAAATTACTAGTAACAAGTTTCAAAAGTCATTCAACTCAATGCTAACTGATTATTTCATTTTCATGCCAATAACATATTGATTAGCTCATTCATCGAACTGTCAGTTGCGTGTGCCGTTTTTGACATTAGTTTGACAGGAGCAATGAATATTAAACCAAACCTAGCAACTTAAACTGGTGGACAAACTTGGTACTAAGTTATTTTCATAGTGATTAGCGATAGAGGCGCCACTGTGAACTTAATTTCTAACTTTGTAACACGCAATCTTTTCTGCGCGGTAATAATTTCTATTGGTGTTTTTTTAGAAGTTCCTTTCGAAAATTACTTGACTGTTTTTTAAAAATCCCGGTTAGTAAAATTTATTCATAATATTAAGTTCCATTAATTGAGACAAAATACTGATAGAAACTTGCACGTTTTTGTTCCAAAAGTTATACTCCGTTTTTTTTGGGTTGAGAATTTCAACGGACACAATTTGAAATTATCTCTGGAATTCATTAGTAAAACTGGAAATGATTTATGTAAATTCACTTAACTTTGTTTGTTATAATGTTCTTAAATCAAACATCATCATAATTTGCGTCGATATCTTGGGATGACTCAAAAATGTATAAGGATTTGACAGTTAAAATTCTCAACCCAAAAAAAACGGAGTAATAGTATTGTATGTATAATCCCAATGACTTTCTTGGTAGTTTTATGTTTAAGATATTCTTGGTATTTGGGCTTAGAATTAAATATTTCTCCATTTTTTCCGTGGACGTCGTAATTACATCTCCTCTCTAACCTAAAACCTAAAACTGTGCTAAAAGTCACCATAGTGATATTTATTTAGTCATTAGATTAAAGATCAAAAATAGTTTGGCATAAAATTGATGCTGTTAAGCGCAGAAAATGATAGTTAAGTTTTATTTCGTTTTGTTCCCGGTAGCATTGAAGACAGCTAAATGAGAAAGGTTTTATACTGAGACCTAGAATTCAATAGCTTTCTCTATGCTTATGTATAAGTTACAGCTTAAAAGTACATTTAATAATTACCCGGAAACCTTTGATTAAGAAAGGCTTTGCAGTGGGTGTGCGTGGGTTTTGATTGATCATCAAACTCCAGTTTCTTTCACCATAACCCTTTTATCTTAATATTTTGATTCACATCTTCTGTAATATTCGACCATACATACATACATACATATACTCCACGCCTGTATTCCCAAATGGGGTAGGCAGAGCACACGAAACGCTCCATAGACAAGCACAAGCATACTAGCAGTTGTAATAAAAGTATCGCGACGTTTATAAAAGTTAAAATGCTCCGAGCTTTACCAGATTTCGTAAAAGAAATCGCTCCGGAAAGCAATATATCAGACCGGCACAGTAGTATATTATTCTCATGCCATCGATAAAGTTTCCTGTTGTAAGTAAGAAATTAACTTATAAATTGGCGCGTACCGTCATCCCTTATAATCGCATATTCGCGCTATCGACGCGTCGATCGGTTCCGACCACACGTGACGATCCGAGCATCGAATAAATAATCGAATCGATTGCCAGCGAAAATGCTGGCTGCTTACAGTTTTAAGAAACAACTTTATGCTGCTAATTCGGTTTTTAATTTTTTTTCTTTGCGGAATTTAAATATCGAATATAAATCTGATGTTAACGTCGCGAAGTAGGCAGTGTAAATTACTGTTAAGAAGTTTCCCAGGTCTCCACTGAGATTAATAAACGATTAAGGAATAATTCTGATATGGTCAATTAAGGTACATCCTTAGCAAGTCATTTGTGATGTGAACAACCTTAATTTTACAAAAATAACTGTTTTTCACGGTATAACCACATGCGTGAATGTTTTGGGAGTAAAAAAGAAAGAGTACAGCAAAAGTCACTGATTCATTTTGTTTGTTTTCCAATACAAATAATAAACATGCACTTGACAAGAGCCAACAGCATTCGATCAAACAGTGACGCGCCAAGTCACGCGTTATCGATAAATCGACGCATTTGCGTTGCACATGCCTCAACACTATCATTATAATCTCTAGCTTCAATTCTAGACGCTCTGTCTCAACATCTAAAGGTGTTTTTCCTTCTTTCGCTGCAAAGTGCATGATATGTAGTTAGCTGCATTGGAGAGGGTACTTTGTGGAGTACGTACAGAGTTGCATGTTGGTTGTTGCTAGTGCATTTCTAGTGACCACACGTAGCAATCGTGTGCGAACGCCGTTTATTAAGTAGTGTACCATTCAATTGGTCGACGTGTGCTCGCTATATTTATTGCACCTTTTCAATGGATGAATAGAAATACAAGTCGAGCTTACCAGTACATTGTTGCGGGTAATTCTAGTTTTTGATGTTTTTGGAATGATAGTGTTGTTTTCGTTCGCGCATTCAGTTTACGGCGGTGGACACAGACCCGCATGTGTTTTGTTTTTGTTTCCATACTTTATTGCCTTTAGTACGAGCTAGGGATGGAAAAAAATACTGAAGTACTCGTACTGATTGACACTTTAACACCAGCCTTTTCCAGCGTAAATAAAGCGTTTTTTTTAATGTGCACGCGTTTACGAATAAATTATACGCTTCGCAAGGAACTGATCCTCCGCCAGCACCTAATTATAAGGTGCAAAATAAAAGGAACCGTCTCGGCCAGACACCGGAATGAGACGTACCAAGAAAATTGTTCAACAAATTTATGAGACAGCGCTGTCATTATATAAGGCTTGATTGAAGACCTCCGCAAAGATTAATCGGGTAACTAGTGACGAGGAAAATATCGATACAAACGATGATTAAAAGTAATAAAACCCCTTTTTTGCGATATCTCCCACCTTGACGAGGCACCTCGACTTCTCAATCAAAGTAACCAAGCCACTGGAATTCGTAGCAGGTCAAATTATGACCGGGGAATCATCTTAAACCGCAAAATTGCAAGGAAACGCCGTCCAAAAATGTTCAAACTGAACGTAATTGCGTAATAACTCAGGAACGATTACTGTAACAATTTCGATTGAGCATTATTATTCTGGGGCTGAAACACGTAAATGTTTGTGTGTAAGTGTGCGCCGTTTTTGCTTGCTTCTTTCCGAGATTCTGGCTGGTATAATGAAGCCATTACTGGCAAGAACAGGCTGCGCGCGGGCAGCCGCGGCGAGAGGAAAAAAATGCCCAAATCGCCCCGAGGAACCTTCCAGCGTCGACATGCAGTCTTGTGAGCGCTGGAAAAGAAACAAAAAGATAAAAGGCTACGTTCGTTAGGACTCGTTTCGCCTCTCCAACCGACTGCTTTTGTTTCTCAAATTAAACCAGAATCGTCCACATACGCTTGTTAAAACTTTCAAATGTTCTAAGCGCCCTTGAACTTGCACTCCCAATGGGAGCTCCTAAAACGTTAATTAATTACTATTCAATAAAGAAATTGAAACTCACGGCGTCATTAGAAACCCTTCAGTTTGTTAACAAATACGAGATGACACGGCACATCTGAACATAAACTATTTCTTAATAACGAAGCAACATCCGCTAAGGACCGTCCGTTGAACCCTCGGCTGATGTCTTGATATAAATTACTATACTAATGTACGCGATATTTTAGTATTGACTTGAATGATTGTGAATAAATTCCTTCGGGGACACGTCATTTATTAATTCAGCGATAAGTGTGAGATAAAAGATGCGGTGAATAAGATACAAGGACTTCTAGATCGGAAAGTTATTGTGTACTCGAATCTTTACTTTGAAAGTAATTATACAGAAACTCAGTAGATATAATATAAATAGTAGAGTATGGTTTTTGGAATTTAGAACAACTTTTAAAGTACATAGAAAGTTACAAAATATGACTCGTATTTTTTTTTGTTTAAGAACAAAAAAAAGTACTGTAATTTTTATTGTGCTCATTCTTCTTCATCTGCAAAGCTTCTTGAAGGGCTTAAAGTTCTCCGTATGCGTAGCTTAATAACTTTTTTACAACACGGCCCTAAAAAGCTTTGTGTTACAAAAACACAATCGAGATTCGGCCTCGTCATCACAACGCCATCACACTAGTCATCAGAACATGTTAATCCGAGATCATTACTGATAAAGATGTACAGAAGAAAAAAGTCGTACGCGCATACCAAGCGGTTCCAACGAAAGCCCTCTCGGTCACGCCGGGCGAAGATAAAGACATGCGGTAATTACCCTACAATGCGAGACAAAAAACGCCTTAATCAATTCAAGGGGGCACAGCGACAACCGCCCACTATCCGGTTCGAAGGACCACAATTTGTAAAACAAAAAAGACGCGGCGACGGTTTCACAGATTTCAATAAAAATAGAAGTGAGATTCTTGTTGATAATGGAATGGAAATAGAACAGGTGGATGGAATATCGATAAGCAACAAAATTACAATTTAATGGCAAAAGGTGCCTCTTTAGGAGAGAAGTTAACTTTTAAAATAATGACGCATAATATGCATATGTTATCGAGAAATTATACAATGGGCGTGGCGTCGCCGTCGTTGTTGCTGTAATGATTATGTGTAAATTTTACCGAACAATAATTATGTCATAATCATAATGCCCAAGTCATTGACCTTGGCTCTCGGAATTCCGGAGAACTAAACGTTACTGGTTCCTTCCTTTCCCATATTAGACCACGAGAATCTAATTTAACCAAACACGTAATGCGTTACCCAAATAAGTTCTCAAACTCAACACTCCATATCAAAATCACATTAAGCCGTCGGACCGGCCGCATTAGGGCTGTACTCGTTTATACCATGGTACTAATAACTCAATCTTTATTCCGTACTAAATTATATAGAGCCGGCACATCACTATCATTAAAGGCTGTACGGCTGGAGAAGGCGCGTTGGTTAGACACGACCTTTTTTATACGTCGACAACTATGGTTTGGATAAATTTGCCATTCGGAAAAATGTGCTGTTTGATTTTCCTTTGTCTTGTTTTGAATTAAATTTTCACGTACATTTGCCTTATTTTCTTCATTTAGAAGTTCCGTTCCGTTTCATTTGGATCAAAATTTTACCTATATGTCCATAGTATATTTTTTTTATTATTGTACAGGAAATTAAATGAAATAACTTTGAAGCTCCCAAATAAATCATAAACTACGCGTTCAACAAGATATCTTAATTAAAACTGTTTGAGAAACTTGATTTTGAACCGTGTGGAAGTTCTCTGAATATATTAATAGATAACATCTTTATGAATAACTCAAGTTAATCAATTCAGGTAGCTAAAGGCGAGTGTTTAATACGAATTTGCGCTAATTTACGATGTGAATACAAACAACTAAATTCCAAGATTTCTATGTAATTATTTAGAGAAAGCGAAATCTGTAAGGATAACGTCCCTGAGCTCGACACTGACTCAATACTTGGCACTTGCAACCTTATGTCATAGTAAGACAGGTGACAGATGGGTGTCATCTACTGGTCATCTACATTGGTACTTTTATCTTATTTTTAAAAGTTCATGACGAACTGAAAAAAAAAAACTTGCTCTATGGTTTCTCACAGTCCTCAGCGAGTACTTTACCGAGGACCATAGACAAGCTTTTTTTTAATTCGCGCCCATAAACAGCGCGCATGTTTATTCCACATATTCGTCACGTGGTAATAACAATATACCTGTTCCGTGGCGTTCGTTTTTTAGTGCCCGCTCTCCGCCCAGACCATTATTGTGAGAGAAGAAAGCGTAGGGATGCGCGTGCGTCGCCGAGTTTTTCTGCATCGATATTACATACGTATATCATGCCTGTATTCCCGAATGGGGTACACAGAGCTATATAGACACATCCATGAGTGCTTCACGATTGTAGCCACTTCTAGCTTATTTTTTGGATTTTGAGTTGGCAAGTATAATAGTGACAAGTGGCTAGCTTGTCGCCTAAATTGCACCTCAACCTATTTGCATATTAGCCTCTTGCCACATCCACGGAAGAAATAGACAAGTGTTATTCTAAGCCTGATACCACATGTCACACCATTGTCAATAAACAAAATTTTATTGACGTTTGGAAAAGTGAGCTCCTAGATACACCAAATACGATAGAGTACCTACTAAGACTCGAAAAGCTTGTTAAGTGAGCCTGTACATACACATAATTATGTGTTATAAAATATTTATGATCTTATTATCAACGCTATCCTCAAACCTGCGTAATATTCACGACAATTATGTAATAAATAAATGAAAACGCGCTACTTGAAGTTTCTAATTTAGGTGAGAAAAGTGCCCTCTAAGAATGGACAGAAGAAGGACATACCCACCCAAAAACGCACCAGATTTCTCTACGCTCTTTGTCCTACATGCGCCAATTTGTTCTCACTCTTCAAATTATCGATATCGATACTTAAAACTCAGCCCATCCCTATCAGTGAGGCTGGAGCTCACGCAGTGACTTTATCACTTGCCGTAGGACAGACCGAGACACGCGTATTTATTGTATGTGTTATTGTATGTATGCGTTTATTATTGGTATAAACATGGGTATTGGTATTGAGCAATCGAATATGGTGTATGGTGATGCGGAGTTTAAACGAAGAAATGAGATGATTTCTGTAGAGTTACAGGGTAATGATTGCGTTTAGTAAGAATCGGAAAGACCTACGTATTTGCCTTTAAGATTGCGTCTAAGGCATGTTACAGCTAGTAAATGTTGTAACACCGTTTTTTTTTTAGTGTCTCGAACAGTCGCAGGTGTCACCATTTGACAGCTGTCTGACGTTTGGAACGGGGGAAATTAATACGTCACT
>BHDV01007400.1:105193-137028 GCA_005406045.1 Adoxophyes honmai
AAGGCCAGTATGTTGTTCTAACTATCTCTATGGACTCTTTTTCTTTAATCTGTGTACTATAACTAAATAGTGGTTTTAAATAAATACAAGTTACCAATCAAACTGTTTTATTTAATCCAGCAGAGGGTCTCCGTTTGTGCGGGGAGTTTGTTCACCATTTTTACTTTCTCTTTGAACAATTTTGTTTCTTTTAAACTTTAAAAGGCGCCCAATTCTAATCCTCGGTGAATAAACTGCCCGCCTCAGGCCGCAGAACTCCACCGCCCTAAGACTCTCATGCTCTCCGACGAAAAGCGGTTACAATGTATGTATATGGGCTAAGGTGAATGAACCAATTACTGAACCAATGACTCAGGTAAGAAAGATGTCGATCAGTGATATAAAACGGTTTTTTTTATTCGTGTATCGATTTAATTTACTATAATCTTCGCTCGATTTAATTTCACTATGGTGTCATTGTCATACACAAATTCATAATTATTCATCTTTTGAGCACTCTCAACATTCGTTCTACCAACGATGGCTTACTAGAAAATCTAGAGAAACGGAAATATGAAAAGGATCCTTATGGCCGCCCATAGAGTTTCTCTATCTCTAGTAACGTAAACCGTCGATTAAATATAGAAACGTGTAAGAGAAGGCAGTTAAGTCAATTACTCGAATAAAGTTGGTATATTCAACTCGGGATAGCAAAGGGACAGAAACTGCTATTCTAAAGAGGAAGTTATGCAATTTCTTAAAAGCATTCAACACCTGTGGAACATAATGTAAGGCGTGACACCGCGCGGTCTGTACCGGGAACTTCATTGGGAAACAGCACACGGCGTTATTTATGTGAGATGCGCGTACGCGGTCAATTCTCATCGATCATGCTAGCATATGGGACCGCGAGTTCCTTGGGCCATCATCAAACTCTGAAGTTTTGAGCATCGTAGTACAGAAACGACCTCTCTGAAAGATTTAGCTACTTGGCCTTCGGTTCGGAACCGACAACGGTCGGTAACAATCTTTTCCTCGCTTTCCCGATTTCCAAATCCTAATCATATTCAAATTCCTTTTCTGTGCACTTTGTCAAACTATGTTTTTCCTCGGGATTCAAATATTGAATTTGATTTAACCGTTTAAGGGTGAAAACGTAATCGACTGACAGATTGTCAAATACAGTAGGAATTTAGACAAAGAAAAAACATCGTAGAAAAGTAGCAGCTCTCTCTCTCTCTTATTTAGACAGTTCCCATACTAAACGCAGCATCGATACCATTTCCCTCCAGCCCGTATTAAGGCAGATAAGCGCGGGCGCGGCAAACAGGCAAATATTGTCCGAGCAGCGTTTGCCGTGACGTCGCGGCTTACTGCGCCGGTCAATATTGACTCGCGCAGGGCTGCTACGCGCACGCGCAGTTTAACCTTTTGACCGCCAAAGACGCCATATCACGTCATCGCAAGTCAGTGTCCATGACGCCACGACGTTAAATGGCGCGTCGAAGTTATTGCGAAAGAACTTAAATATAAAACGCTGCAACATTTTTTCTAGGTTTACTTTATTTATAGGTAGTGTAAGTTATTTTATACCTAATTTAAATAAAATAATACAGCACCATTCGAAAAAAAACAAGCACTATTTAAGAGCCGACTCACGTCTTTGGCGTTAGGAGCACAGCGTTCTACTTCGCGCCTTGGCGGTCAAAAGGTTAACCTGCCCTGCGCAGACGACAGACTGCGCGACGGACTTTTTAGGTTATGAAAATATAACCTATGGATATGCAGTACGCACACGACGCGCAAAAAGTTTGACAAAAAGCCTTTTCGTGTGCAGTAGATTCGATCGCGCAAAAAGTCTGTCGTCTACGTTGGGCCACATACATACACGCCTGTATTCCCTAATGCGGAGAGCACACGAACGTGACAGATTAAACCAAGTCTATCACGTTAAATAGCCACTTCTGGCAATTATTCTAAAATAGATGAAAGAGGTTTAATTGTGACAGGTTGCTAGACTGTCGCCTAAATCATACCTTAACCCATTTTCTTAGTCGCTTCTTATGACATCCACAGAAGTAAAGAGGTGTTATTCTAAGCGACACTACACGGTAATGCTAGGCGTCCACTTGTCGGTATCGTACGCATCGGACGTATCGCACGCAACGGATTTTAGTATTCTTTGTATAGAAACTCAAACAAGTGCGTCCACCAGTCCGCATCGTACGCATCGCATTTCGCCATACATCTGATTGAATCCGATGCGTCCGATGCGTGCGATGCGGACCTGTGGACGCCTACCATAAAACGCACAGTTTCAGAGCAAGTATTACCTCCTAAAGGCCAATGAGCTAAATTTAGAACAAATTTCAAAGTGACTTTCAACTTTTTGAGGTTATGATTGAGTCCATCAAAATTTGACGCGGGTCGTAGGAGGATAAATAATATAAAATATGAACGTTTTTTGAATTTGCCGTGTTTACGATTCAGCTTCCACTAAACAGACTATAGAAAAGTGACTCATACGGTTTAGCGCGACAAGTCGCAACCATCATCTAACTGTTAATTTCTTTGTTGTTTTCATTGCCACTCCTGTATCCAGTCGTCCAGTAAAACTAGAGGACGATAGAACATTAGGAAGAAGATAACAATAATGTAAGACAGATTTCTCTGACAATTTAAAACAAGGACTTTTAAAAGAAGTGACAACCCTAGAAACTCTCAAGTGGAACCGTCTAACCTGAAACCTCTGAGATGAAGACAATCCAACAAGTTTACATTCCGTTGCGGGCGTGAAATGAATTTCACATTCCCGCAGCGCTGTTTGCCGATCATTGTACGGCGCACACCACAATGGGCCCAAATTCAAATGTCACTTCGTACCGGGTGTTTGCTATAATTTGACTTGTGTGCATAGGTGGATGTGGATGATTGTCAGTTACTTTAGATAATATTTGGACTGGCAATGTTTGTGTATGTTACATTTTTGTTAATGCAAATACAATTAAACGAACAATGAATTAGTTTTGTTATGAAATTGATTAGATAGTTCTTTTCCTTGAAATTTGAGAAACTAATTAGAAAATGTCGGCAGTTAACGTTATAATAAAGATGCATTCCATAACTATAAGTGGTTTAAGTAATACAGAGTTAATAGCAAAAGGCAATACAGAATCCCATATCGATTATAGCACAGCAGGTAAAGAAGACTAAAAACTTATAGGTAGTCTTTTTTAGTTTTCACAATTTTGAAGAGCATTCTTCTTGGTGATCATTGTCTTCACAAAGCGCCGGTAGATCCAAATAAAAGACGTACAAAAAAGCCCCTTATGGCCAAATTGCGTATTTTTTTTAATATTTTGATTTCACATAAACTTTAGAGAACAACGTCTTAGGTCTGTTTTATGTTACAGGAGGCAACCAAGCAAATGGATCACCTGATCACCAGAGAAGTAACAAATGAGCATCGGTATTTTAGGAAGGACAACACTTCGGTTAGAAAACTCATCAAAAATACGATTTCTACACCACATCCCTTATTAACCCTTCCTGTAATCACCCTAAACCTTGGAGCAAGTGTAAACTTCAAAAACCAATATTACAGGATCCATAATACCAATAAGCTACTGTTCCGGTCAATATTGGTACGGGCGCAATTCTGGGAAACACTTTTAGAAGCCACGTGAGATATTGTAGGCAAACGTGTTAGGGATATGGTTGGACCGGTTTTAGAATCTTGGTTTAGGAAACATGGGACATGAGATGTTTGGCCTAATTTGGATGATAGAGGAAGCAGAAGATATAGTTGTACAGTGCACGGGATCAAACTTCGCAAGATTCCATGGAAAAGCCATGCGTGAACTTGCAGCCAATGTCAAAAATGTTACCACGTTAAATGCCGGGACTTTATCACAATGATGTCTAAGCCTAATTTGAGATGCTAAAATTCATAACGAAATTCTTGTACCTACTTCCCTATGAAGTTGATGGTATTGAATATTAAACTACCGTGAGACTCACTCATGTTGAAAATTTAACGGATAACTCGCGTTCATTAAATCGAAGTTGATGGTAATAATTTTAAGGGTAGCGGGCGACTTGAGGCTTACTTTGACTGGCAGAAAGAGCCTGAACAATTTGAAAGCTTTTGAAGAAAACTAACGTAGGGACAGTAAAATTTGATTTACAATTTTAATAGAATCATAATAGAAGTATGTTGTAAAAGCAATGCCAATGGTACCAATGGCTGCCAAGAAAGTTGTTACGAGGAAAGAGTGAACAGCTTGTTTTTGAACGATAGGAAGTTTACGCTGTGCCCAAAGATATATTCTGTTTAGATAAATGTAGTTTAAACCGAGGTCAAGCAGAGAAGTTACTAATTGAACTGTTTGTTGACGCTTATAAGGCATTTACGTTTACTTACTGGCTAAGTACTCTTAAACATACTAGCCAATATTATGCTGATAATGTCTCCCGGGTCGAGGCGGGTTTGAACTACGCTACTCGTCGATGTCGTAAGAGTCTGCTAAGCATACTTTAAGGTTTATTAGGCGACCATCGGCATCTAACTTTAAACCAAAAATTGTGCTGATAGTGGCTACGTGACGTCATGGTTTTGTCAATGTACTGTTTTGTGCGCTCTGTCTACCTCATTTGGAAATACAGGCGTGATGTTTGTGTTCAGTAGTAGTTAGTTCACAATACGCTTGTTTTGTCTTGTTATTTGAGTATAATTTTAGTAGATAATAAACAAATATTTGATAGATATTCTTAAATTTGCATTATTTTATTCGTATTAACATAACGCCGCTTGTGAAACCACGTCTTTCCTAGAAATATGACAATACTCGTAATTTTCGACAAATCCTCCCCGATGTCGGCTATTTACCCTGTCACAGGGAACAAAGGGAGAACAGGACAATACTCGACCTGTGAACAGACAGGCACTTGTTCAAACAATGCCTACTCGAACATATTCGGGATTAAAGGTATTTAATGCATCCATTTTACACCATTCTTTGCTTTGATGTCGCAAATGACAGCCTGTTTGGTTATGAAAGGTGCACTGGAAACGTAAGGATACTTTTTCAATAAGATATTTGGAATTAGTTTAAGAGCAACAATCCGAAAGCAGAAGGAGAAATAAGTAGTAAGAGCTAAGAGCAGCGTATTACCAAGGGTAGTTTTTGTTTTGGATGCAAGGGAATCCGTGTTCGGCAGTCCGGTGGTTGTGTCGTAAGAGGCGATTTAGGAACTAGGTTATATGGGAACGATTCTAATAGAGAGATCTCTCTCCATACAGATGTTATTGCCTGGATACCGAAGTCCACAGAGAGGAAGTTGGAAGTTGTATTTGTGCAACCGTTCCTTGAAACTTCATTAGCGCGATGTAAAATATTTTAGTTCGACTATTCCACGAATGTGGCTATAAAGCGCTACAGTTAGGTTAGGTTAGGTTAGGTTAGATTTTAATCACATGCAAGATTATTTATACATTATTTATTTAACGTAAATGTTATTATCAACAACTACCTTTGCTTAATGAATCGACTTCATTAGTTCTAAATGCATTGCATGCGGCTGCACGCAATACAACAATATTTCAATTACTTTAGACAACTTAACGTAGATATCGTTACAATAATAACAATAACTTTACGATTTCCGTAGCGGCCAGCGGGCATATATTAATTGTTCCTTGATATTTTACTGAACAAGAAATACGGCGATGTAAAACTCAGTAGGTAATTATCGAATTAAACTCTCAGAAGTGACGGGAGGTGAAAACAAAATATTATTTATTTTATTACACATCCATTTTGAACTTTATTTTGATCACGCTTGCTCTATGTTGTATTTTTTTATCCTTAATGTTTATAATCACTTAAGTATGTAGGTATACGTTTGTTTTAACTTTTTAAACCATAGTGAAGCTAAAATTAAAGTAATAAGCGCGGAGATAGTTGATTTGCTCAACGGGGCTATTGTCAAAGTGCTTAGAATCGGCATGGGGTTAACGGAAGAAAGCGATGGCGATCCCGAGCGTCTCAGTAAAATGCTGAGTAACAATTTAACAAACCAAAATCCAACCGTCATTTTTCCTATGCCTAACGAATTTTTGGTCAATCATTCGTTCAATTGGCTTCAAAAGTGCCAAAGGTTTCGACTGGCGATGCTACTCGATACCATTTGTTTTTTAAAGCGAGATCACTTTCAACTTCAATATGAAGCGATCGTCATTTCAAATTTTGAATTCGGAGCTTCAGTGCCAGTTCGCTTTGAAATGTTTCAATTTCACAGCGATTTTTGATTACAACTGTCAAGTTAAATTATTCGTAGATTGTTGGTGCGTTAGACAATAGCGCTGCAGATTTAGTACGTCTTGTTCAACTAGCATTTACTGAGCAAAATAGGCTTGAAAATACATTAAGAGGAAATGGAGCGGTCATATTTTGTATGGAAACGTAGTCCCCTGATTCCTCGCTGGATATTACCCGTAGAACAATGATTTTTTACATCAACAATCTAATGATATATTAGCATGTTCCTATGTTTTCCTTTTTTTCTTCATTGAATTATTAAAGGAGATATTAATCTTCAAAAACATGAAAAATTGATAAGTTTTTTCCGTTGTGTTCAAAACTCTAGAAACCAATTTTGACACAATTATATCAAAATATAAGAACATAGAAACACAGTTATGACATTTTTTAAACATTTAGTGAAAAAACATATTTAATCGGTTAAGTTTTGGAGAAGAAATCAGGGGACTACGAAACGTTGTTTTTGAATAATTTTCATAGGTATTTTCGGTCCGAGCTGTAGTTGTTCTTATCGCACTCGACGTCGTCTGGGCAGGTCACGACGCGACAGCAATAGATTTAGCAAATACCTATTTTTCAATTCCCTCGACCGGCATATTTCCTCTTAACTGAGGTTTTCCTTGGCCTCGATAAGGCTTTCTTTCCACCACGATCTAGTGCATGCGTGGTAGAAACGTAGCTTGTCCAAACAGTCGGGAATCGACCGTCGCCCACTCGCATTCCGGCGTAAACTGGTTTGAACCAGAATTAACCACCTATTAGTGCTAAGGATTAACACTAGGATTCTGGATTAAGATCGAAGTGGCTCGTTAGGAGGATGTTTTATATGTGGGTTATCTACTTCACTTTATATTTAGTTAAGTAGGTTGGGTTAGTATTTATTATTATAGGTACCTATGTACGAGATATACTAAATATGAAAGCTGTGGAAGTACTGACAGTTTGTCTTTAAAAATTATGTCACATGGTCCAGAAAATTTTCTCAAAAAAATATTATTATTTTTTCGTCCTAAAGTTGTTTTCAAGTTGAGCGTTGTATAAAACAGAAAAACAACTGTATCTTCTTTTTTTTGGAGTTATTAAAACTATTTTTACTAAATTGTTTGTACGGACGCCTTAGGTGATCAAAGGTATTTTTATGATTAATAGATATCCCATAAATGTAACAGTTCCACAGTTTTATAATGATTCCGATCCAAACCGATTCGATTTTTTTTTTATCAAATTGCCGGGTCAAAGTTCTCTAATTTCGTGCCAATAAAAATATCTGTGAGGCATTACAAACGCTACTCGTATTTTATTTCAACACAATTACTCACGAATTAAGCCTCCGATCGCTTTTCTACAGTTTAATGGCTACCATCGAATTCGACGTAAAATCGATTTGATTGCCAGCGAATATCGACTACTCGGCTGACGATTGGTATTAATTAACGATTCCGATTTAACATAAGATAATTAATAGAAAGTTGTTAGGCCTTGCTACCTCAGTAGGGTAAAAAACTTGATTAAGGAGGTGGGTATTATTGATAATAGCACCATCTCTATTTTGTTCTGGCAAAACTGGTTTTTAAATGTTCGCGGTATAGTTTGGCATGCGGCCAAAATTGGAACTAATATCACCTCACATCTTGAATCACAGTCTCAATTTCACCGTGGTGGAAAAGCCTTACCTTCAATAGCGGAAACTACATGGGGGCGCCACTTTCTACACACTTAGCTGTAAATTCTATCGTGACATGTCATGTTTCAACATTTTTGTTACTGTCTCCGGCGTTCGACATGGCATGAAGATAATTAAAACCAGCAACATTTTGTCCAAACATTTTTATTTTAGGTATTTTTTTTATTTGTCAACATTGTTTTAAACTTTCGTGATTTTCACACACATATTTATGTTTACGCGGGACTTAATCACGGTATTTTTTAATTACCTCTAAACGTCGAGAGGTAATTAAAAAATACCGTGATTAAGTCCCGCGTAAACATAAATATTTATCAACATTATTACAATAAAGAACATTTTTACATTCCAAAAGTTGTTACAATGTCACAAAAAACAGAAATATAAAAAAAATATATAAAAGAAAGAAACATTTTTATTTTATTTTATAAGTAAGTAAGGTAAGTACTGACGAAATCCCGAGTAAAATACATGAATGTATGGAAGCAACCATACATACATAGGAAAGGCAGTAGTCACTTTGTTCAGCAACCATAAGTTACAGATAATTAAACGCTCATGAAAACATTCCTCCTAGGTTTAAAAAAAAAAAACTAGAAAAGCTACTGGAACTCACACCCAGAACTAGCAGCCTAAGTCAACGGCAAGATAATAACGTTCAAATAGTCGAGACAATAAACGCAGCTCGAACCCAAAGGGCGCAAGCGACGTCGCCTGCTATGTCGCTTACGCCGTTTGGGTGTTAGTTGCGTGCGCGCAGGTAGCTCGCAGGGCACCGCTAAGTGACGCGGTAAACTGTCATTATCACCTGTAAGTTGTTGTTTCTATGGTGCAGCTAGTAAGGATTTTTAAAGTTGGTCTTTGAATATGTTCAGTTTCTAGTTAGGATATTAATATTTTACTGAAATGTTTGTCTAAACTTAAACAAGGATACATAATATTATTCCCAAAAGAAATGCCTACTGTTTTATGAAAACGGTGATTATTTTAAGTATCTTGGCCACTTCTAGAGCATTTTTTTTCGGCCTTATGGATACAAATACTTGTAAGTATATTATGTAAAAAGTTAAGCGCATCTAAAGCGAGTTAATAATTTCGTACATAAACTTATATAGGTTTTATGTAAATAATTTATGAAGAGTGAAAGAAATGTATTCATCTATGTACACGTGTAGAATGGTATTTAAAGGTCCAGCGCGTTCTGTTCGCGTTCATGATTACGACCGTCAAGTTTGACCATAAATTGCATTTGTAAGATATTTGCCATGTCCGCTAGAACAAAACAAATATCCTTAGAATTAATTGTTTGTGGTATTTGACGAATATCTCGCAATATGCGAACATAACATGAATAGCCGAGCGAAGCGTTTATGTTACGACTCGCTCAAACTTCGCGCGGCAGTGAGAAATCCTCAAAATGTTACTGTTATCATTTCCTTGACCATTAACATCCCAATAATGGACACGGACCTCAAAGAATGCAGTTACGGGTATACGTGTTTCATAGAAATGTATGCAATATTTCCCATAAGCAACATCGAATAGTATTTTGTGTAACTGTTTCATATAAAGGGTCGTGTAAACGAAACGAGCGAAGCGAACTTCATTATAACTAAAAGATTACACGAATGCTTTAAAACCTATCTATGAACAATTGTACATAATTATTATTTACACGCATTTACACGACATTATAAATACTATAAAATGGGTTCGAAACCTGAAGATCGTGTTTTGCTGCCAGTCCTACTTGAAACCTAAATAACGTGCTATTTGTAACGCATACATTAAAATGAAGAGAGAAGTAATGGAAGCGTTTACCTTACAATAAATAAGTGCTAACCACCATTTTCGAAATCGTATCTTTCGATTTTTAGTGCAAATAACATTCCGTCGGAGTTGTTGTCACTATAATATCAAACTAGATGCTCATTCTGAATATTCCAAACTACGTTTCTTTACAACAATCAAAAGTCACTTCATAGGAACAATAACCAATTTTTGTCTGACTACTTACTATCGACACTACGGATAAATGATGTTAAAAATGGTGTGAAATTTTTAAAGCATTTCAGAAGAACTGTTTATGCGGATGTTAAACTACCTACTTCAGACTTGTCGCTCGCAGGAACCCGTACATACATATCGGAGAAGCTGATGGTGGTTGGCTAGACGGATGGGAAAAGACCGCAGATCAGACCTAATCGAGACGCTTGCTAGCTTACCAATACTTAAAGCCAAAAAGACCGCCGAGGACAGAGACGCTTGGAAAAACTTAGTGCATCAAATTTCTAACTAAACATGACATTCAGCAATGAAGACGCCGACTAAGAAGAAGAAGTAGACAAAACGTTCAATAGGGACGGCAATTTTCAGTTCCTGTTTTCTCTTTTATTGGTAGGTAAGTACTGAATAATGATAGTCAGGCTTTTATACTCCAAGCATTGGAATGGAGTACTATTAAAACAATATTTTAATGATACACAGTAAAATTGTCTTACTTTCATTACATTTCAAACTAGTTAGTAGTTGAAGACAGGTGTAGTTTTATGCCTTTACTTGCTCGATACTATCAAAATGAAACTTGAATGAGATACCTACGTTGTTATACGATGAAAAGACGTAAGTGGTATTTATTTGCAACGTTCAACGGACCATTTGCACCTATGTGCGTTTAAAAGTACCGCAATGTAAATTTACTGTATTATAGTATAGTAAGCAAGGTACTATCGATTTTATTGCTGAACTTTGTAGGCCCTATAAACGTAAGAATTTATGCGCATGCGCTACAGTATTTGCTATCAACGCCATCTGTTAATTAGATCTGTCATTAAATAAGGTTACAATGTAAGAGTCGTTATATTATAGGTGTAAGAAGTTGGTTACTATTTACTTGGTACGCTTATAAATATTTGGACCAAGACTATTTCCTATAGGAAGGGGCTGGCTATCTTAAAAGTAAAATTCACTAAAGGTACATCTATTTTGTCTAACTTTCAACTTGTGGTGAAGGAGTTTAATAATCCTCAAAAAGTTTATGTAACTTGCTCTATGAACGTTCTCTGCCTGTTCAGTTATTTACCTAAAATACAGTTGAAAGTTTGATTAAAATTTATTCAATGCATTGGATTCGATACAATACATGCAGCAACAACAATTTATAAATGGTATTCTAAGAACCATGACCATACAAACAGATTTATTAAAACAAAACTCCACTTGTCTGCGACTTAATTTAGCCTCCCTCAATTACAACGTCCAGTTAAATCTGTCCCTCATAAAGGAAGCCATTTGCATACCAATTAGGGTAAATGCACCAATAGTTGGCATCAAACAGAGTAACAAAATCTCTACTAACAAGCTTGTGTGCTTGGGATCCGACTGTCACTCAAAGCAACACACATCCTGTATGTCTGTGCGTTGATAAGATAATATAAGCTAATGTGGCTTGATTGTTTAATACTAGTGTTATACGGTTTCCGGTGTAAGGTGAAGTTTTAATCTCTATTAAGCTGTTTGATTAAGGTACTTGAAGAGAGGGTGTTTTGGAGTTTCTGTGTATTTGGTCACTTGAAGTATTATAATTATAAGCTAGGGGGTAGTATAATACATAAATATGTGTTATCACCACTAAATTACATACATACATAGGTACATCACGTCCCGAATAGGGTAGACAGAGCACACAAAAAGCTACACAGACAAAATTATGGATGTTTCACGTTTTGAAGCCACTTTTAGCATTTTAGGTTATTATAAGTTGCTAACCTGTCCCCTAAAATATACCTTAACCTATGTCCTTAGCCGTTTCTTACAACACCCACGGAAGTAATGGAGAGGTGCTATTCTAAACCCGACACACGGCAACCACACTACTAACTTAATAAGCACTATGATACTTTCTTCAAAAAGATTCAACATGGCCTTTCAATACGACTATGTAGTCCAAAGTAATGCTTCAAATTCAATGATCTTTGAATATGAAAAGCTAATACTTTTAGTTTTATAATAAAACTTATGGATTCATCGGTATCATGGGCGTAGCCAGGGGGGGGTTTTGGGGGTTCAAACCCCCCCCGAAAATTTCAGGCTCCCATACAACAGTTGTGATTTTTTTGTGTCCGACTCGCACTTGGCCGATTTTTTTTTTGGTCAAACCCCCCCCGAAACTAAATCCTGGCTACGCCCGTATTCGGTATAATAGCTATTGTAATTTCTAGGTACATCAAGATCACACCTCAAATCAGCTTATGGTGACCCATAAAAGTATCACTTACAAGGGATTTGTCACGTTTTGCGGCAATCGCGTAAATTACACCCATCTGACACATGCAAGCACACCTTGCGTTTTTTCCTCCATTAAATGGGTCATTTCGAAGAATACCCCCGTCGAAAATCGCCAAAATGTGTCGAAAATCATTAAAGGGCCGGACAAAGGAAATTGTTTTGTGTTTCCGAAGCTAGTTTCACAGTGCGGAGCGACAAAAAAACTTATTTTGATGTCTAAATAGATACGTCAAACGGTCTACCTGGCCCCGAGAACGTTCGGTGAAAGAACTGTCATTAATTTTACCGGCCGGCGTGGGCCCGGAGTGTTCGACATTCAAAAATTTATACTCAAATTTTTCGGTATCTGATTCGAACAAGATGTAAAAATATTAATAGCTCTCCGGATCGGGCTATATTTTATAAGTTGATGTCGTTGATAATGACTGTATTATGGAGATTTGCCGCGAATTTTGTGTTCAAAAAATGTTTTAATCGTAGCAGGTGGGAACGTCTCAACTGTCCCACGCAACTAAAAAAATTAAAGCATTTTTATTACGCAAACTTAAACGCGAGTTTTAACTACAAAAGGCTTCCGAAATAAGCCGAGTGATTTTAAATTCAGTAGATTTTGAGGCTTACCAGTCGTTCCAAAAAATCCATTCATTCCAAAAGTACCAAAAACCTTCAGCATTACGTCCTAATAGCAGACGACAAGAATTCTACCTGACGGTCGTTCTATTGTTCCTCTCGTGATCTGGTGAGCTTTTGATTTTTTTACCTAACCCTTGTTAGCAAGTCTTTGGAGAGCCTGCGAGGACAATAGGTTACATATTTATAAGTGGGTAGGTAGGCGGGGATACAGGTGTTTTGTCTAAGCATCGAACCGTATCCCTATCGGGTGATCGAATATTTACCGTAATGATGACTTCACTATGTATTGCAATGATATTATCATCTAGTTCGAATAATACACCTTTGAAAACATTTTATTGACCTTTTCACTTCGATTTTATATAAAGAAACATTGGAACGCGACCCAATTTTTAACAACTCCTGACGTCTCATAGAAATACCTGATTCACTGATAGTCTTAGCGTCAGCGAGTTTCAAAATTTTATTGCATTTTTTAAATCATTTGATCAATTTTAAAGCTTGAATTAGATCCGAGGAACGTCGCTCCAATCACGTTGTTAGCATATTAATTCTGTTTAATCGGAAGTGGAGTGCCGGTGTTAAGTTCCTGACTGCTATTAGCACTTTGCCCGTAGCGTCTTGAATTTAAAGTTCTGTCAAATGAAGTTTCAATCTGTATTAGTTAAAGTTTAATAGAGGAAGAAGAAGTGTTGCTGTTTGATGAATTATGACGAGTCCTAAAAGTACTTCTTCTTCTGATTTATTACATATTTATTTCATTAATTTATTATTATCTCAACAACAAAATCATTGACATAAACAAATTTCCCTTTTTCCTTTTTATTTTGGTTTTCCTTCAAGACGTCCATTTTATATTGTTTTAGTATCTATACGTACTCGTAATTAATCATTTCTTTAATATTTCCTAAGTTAAACAACTTAAGAACGTAAGAAAATGTAAAAACTTGGATTGCCTCGAATCGTTTCAAACTCACCGATGATCGGCTATCGGCATCCGATCAACAGTTTTCGAGAACGAATCAACGACGGCTGTTTTTTGCGGCGCTCCTTCGGGGGATCAATCAAAATAGTGTTGCGTATAACAAATAAGTTTTTCGAGGTGTACCCGTAGACCAATTAGTTCTACTACTGATGGCTCTGTCGGTTCATCAAGGTTTTTGGGGTTCACAAACAGGCGAGTGAAGTGAAGTTTGGGTTTGTAAAAGAAAATGTTAACTTCAATGACAAGGGTATACATACTTAAATGTTTTGCGTATGATTACTCAGATATTGCATTTGTGAAGATTGTAATGAGATAAAACATTACATTATTAAATTAAGTTCGTGTGTGATATTGGGTTTAAGAAATCGCCTTTCTAGTTCTGATTTCTATGGAAAAAGTGACGCATAAACTTACGCTCACTGCTTTAAATCTTGCTATAGGTAACAGACAAGTCACCTACCACTGTTTCATTGTACTACTTTTAGTAAGTTAGGGCCAGAAAACATGAAATAGTTTTGGTTTCCGCTATGTACCGTTTTGCGTGCTCTATCTACCCCGTTTGTAAATATAGGCGTGATCTATGTGTATGTTATAAATTGATAACTTATTGAAGAATTACAATTATTAACGCATTCAGACAACAATGCCACTATATTGAAATGATCAAGAAAAAAATCTCCCTGAGAATAATTCGCTTTTTTCCAGTGATCCATCCCATTCGGCTGCCACATTTAACTAACCAAACAATTTCTAGGCAAGGAACCCACAGCGGAAGTGGCAGGTCATAAATGACCGCTTTTTTTGTCTCGCTCGGACATTTTTATTTAGAAAGGGAGATTCGACGCGCTCCTGTGTGTTTATAGCTGCTGACTGTACAAATATTTTCACTCGTATTTTCTGGTCGTGTCATGGTTCTTGCGGCGATTACGTTGTTAGAGGAAAGACACAAAAAAGGATTAATTAAAACAGGACAAAACATGTCTTAATATTGGAAAATAATGTATATTTTGTACCTAACTATTTGTAAACAAAGAAATAAACTTATAAAGATAATAATTGAAGTTATACTCGGAGTTTGACATGTTATATTTATGAGCCGAAAGTAAAAACATTAGGCTTTGTATCTACAAAGACATAAAGTCACACAAGTCTAACACACAAAAAAATTGAAGTCTCATTTTTATTTCTTACTAACTCTAACCATATTTAGTTATTGAATTTGTAGACATCATCATCAGCTTCAAATATTGTCTCAAAATGGCCGCTTTGCCTATATTTCCCTTGAAATACTTCATACATTACTAAAGCTTCAATAAATAAAGTAGCATGGTCCTGAGAACTCATTTAAGCGATGCCTGTGGAAGATAGATCATTAGCGGAGACGACGGTGACAGGACTTGTACGTTTATTTATATTATTTAAATGAAACATTGCCGCAGTGCTGTCATACACGCATGTAATAATAATACATCAGCCGGCCAAGATTTATTTTCAGAGTCATTTTCGACTTTTTTTTCAGTGACGCGAGTAGGCGCGTTTACCTTACGTAATTTTAATGATTTGGTTTTCTATGGGAACGTTCATACATTACAATTTACTCATATCACTTTTTTTGTCGTAAATATAACACTAAAATCAGACGTAGCACCATTTTAATCTGTTAATCCTGCCGCAAAGCAGCAGAGCTCGCCGTGTAGTGTTCCGGCGTCGAGGGTAAAACAGCCGGTACAATTAATTGCACATTGGCATTACATTTTAAGCCTCTGATTCGGCAACGTATCAGTAAGTCTGGAATTGGGAATGTTTTGCATCCATTTTTGCATGTTATTTCCTTATAATAACTAAAAAGTAGTTACTCTTGAGTAAATAAATTTTTCATAAGTATAAAAAGGGTTACCGTATCTTGTTATCGGTTTTACGTCAAGATTTCACTTTTTCTTAACAATTAATGTCGAAATCTTAATAAAGATGGAAAAGACAGCGTTCCTTTGTCCTCCGAATTCAATAAAACTATTGAAGAATTTCAATTATTCGAGAAAGCGCATCAAATACTATTTAACATAACCATTGCCACTATCGTGATAATTGTTGGAATATCCTTTGTACAGTCACCATTTCAAAAGATACCCGTAGAACAACCTTTTCACAATCAACTTGAAGAAATTCCCTACGTAAGTGTAGGAACGGTTCACTGCGACAAAGTTCCTCAGCGGGTCATAGAATGATTGGTTGTGGATGTATAAAAGTTACTGGTATAAATAATACAAGATAATTGATGGTATTGGAGGTTATAATTGATAATAGTGTGGGAGATATAAATTTTGTGAAGGTTTAATTGACGTGGAGTGGAGTGGAAGAGAAAACATTAGTTGTCAATGGTTGGGTGGTTATTAAGCTATTGTACCTAAAAGTTTCTAGATGACCTACGAAGCTTGTATTAAATGTAGATGAGTATAGTAAATTCGAACTTATAAGGTAAGCAACCAATTTCCCGTCTAATTCGAAAAGGGAACAGGGAATCTGTGGAGATGCTTCTATATTTTTGTACTTAAGTTGTGGTAATACATAAAATCGTGCCTGTTTTCCGTCGTGAAGTAGACAAAACACACGAAACGCTACACACTCAGAACAGTGACTAGCATTTTTTTTGGTTTTTTTAAGTTAAGAGGTACAATTGTTACAAGCCTATTGCCCAAAATATACTTTAACCCGTATCCTTAGTCGCCCTTTACGACTCTAATTTTCTGAAGTTTTTAGTTAGACAGTGATAGGCACAATCTATCGTGATTTTATATCAAAGCGGATGAAATATTTTATAAAAACTCTGATATTGTGGTAAATTTTGAATCAAACTAAAATAAACTAAAGCAAAATAAGAATACATTTAGAAGTTAGAGAGAGATGGAAAGCCAAAGAAGAACTATTTGTCATAGATAAATTAAATCAATCCATGGAATAATATTACTCTTAGCACAGCAACAAGTGCGAGGTGACTCGCGCGCGGGATAGACTGCCTGTGAATTTTCTGACGTCTCTAGTGAGACAGTGACAGGTATAGTTAATCACGCACCATGCTGTGCTAAGCCAGCTGTTATCACTCAAGTAAAAAAAAAAGTAAAGTAAAAAAATATTTATTACCATAAAAACATAACATTTTAACATTCTTTGAGGGTTTTCATATTCACTCCATTCAGCTGATAAATGCAGTATTTAAACTGAGAAAACATAACAAAGCTACAAACAAAAACGATCATCTTGCAAATCCTCTATCTCTCTGGTCAAACAAAGGATAGACTCTAACTAAGTGATAAAGGCGTCTCCACACCTCCCCTGTCCGTCCGAATGTCTTCATCTAAGGCCGTGACCGCACTTGACCCGGCCCGACCAGTTCTCGAGATAGCTCCGAACATACCTACAAGCGGATTTGTATCGGCTTTAGGCCTTTTTGTTTGTTATAAAAAACTGGACGCTGATTGGCCGAGGAAGAGCAGTTTTTTCGCGTAAATTGGAACCGATTGATTGGTTTTCGTTTAGCTGGAACTTGATGTCAAAATGACACACAGAATCACGCCTATGCTTGCTCTAAAACGTACTCTTATATTGAGAGACCTGTATCCACTATTGGGACATTATTTAGGCTATTTTTTAATTACATTATTTGTGTTATCATTTTGACATACCCGTGTGGTATCGGGTCTTGAATAACATCTCTCGATTTCTTCCGTGGATGTCTTAAGAGGCGACTAACGAAATAGGTTTAGGTACGCTTTAGGCGACAGGCTAGAAACCTGTCACTATTATACTACCTCTTCAATCTGTTTTCAAACCCAAAATTATGCTAGAAGTGGCTGCAAGCGTGAAATAGTCATAATCATAGTTTTCACTATGTCACATTTTATGTGCTCTGCCTACCCCATTTAGGAACACAGGCGTAATTTTATATGTATGTATGTATGTACAGTTTTAACAAGTAAACCTTTAATAAGGAAATAATTCACTTAAGCTTGTTTAATTTAAATGTACAGTACTTTTCTCCTCTGGTCCTTCGTGCCGGATGCTGCAGTACTCAACTTATTTATAGACCATAAGGACATGCGGATGCATATACCCTATAAATAGTGACCTATTGCTAAGCTTAGTAAACATTAATTATTAAAGTGGCTACTTCCATTCGATATTTTGCTAATTTATGCTATACTTAAATCGTTATCAATTTATATACATACGTGATATATCACACCTCTCTCAAGTGGGGTAGGCAGAACTCACGGAACGGTACATAAACAAAACCATGATTATTTCACGTTTCGTAGCCACTTTTTACACCTTTTCTTGGTTTCAAGTTAAATCGTATAAAATATACTTTAACCTAATTCCTTAGTCGCCGCTTACACTCTCCATTTCTCCCACGGATGTCGCAAGAGGCGACTAAGGACATAGGTTAAGGTATACTTTAGGCGACAGGCTAGCAACCTATCACTATTGTACCTGCTCAAAACCTGAAAAATATTATGCTAGAAGTGGCCAAAAAACGTGAAATAATCATCGTTTTATCTATGTAGCGTTTTGCGTGCTCTGCCTACCCCGTTTGGGAATACAGGCGTGATTGTATGCAGTAGCGTAGCTAGGGGGGGGCGGCGGGGGCGGTCCGCCCCGGGTGTCACCCATGCTAGCTACGCCACTGATTGTATGTATGTATGTACGTATGTAGTTTCCATTTCCCAACGACAGAAGCGGATACATTAAAATAACGTAGTTTCCAAATATCAGCTAGAACATAGCCCAGCGGGATGCTGCAGGCAACGTATAGTTTCGGTAATCACTTAATCAGTATCGAGGATTAATAGAGAGATTGCTTCGGCGCATCCAGTCGACGACCGCGCTGCGCCAGCGCATAGAACGAATAGACAGGGCCGATTTTAAATATACAGTGTGTTACCAGCACCCGACCTTTTTTTTTAGGGTGTCATAGTAACATAGATACGTAACTTAACCATGACATTAATTTCATTAAATAACGATCTCAGACTTCGTTAAGTTAGTAACAAAATTTTAATTGCCAGCAATGTAAAGCAAAGTGATTTGACAAGCTTGTGTAAATGACAGTCGACATTGATTATTATTTGCTTTACATTGCTGGCAATTAAACTTAACGAAGTCTGAGATTTGGTTATTTAATGAAATTAATGTCATGGTTAAGTTACGTATCTATGTTACTATGACACCCTAAAAAAAAAGGTCGGGTGCTGGTAACACACTGTAAAACCTTCAATCTTAAGTAACGGGCGATTGGTAAGATTTTAAGTAACGGGGATGTTGCGCATCGCTTTTTTCGTAGAAAAATAACGTTAAATGCAAAGTACATTACGGCAGTTAGTATTCCCAAATCAAGTAGTCAGCTGCAGAGGAAAGTAACCCCCCGTGAAAAACTTAGCTAAGTCACCTGTTGTATGTGTGAGTGTGGTGTATGAATTCTTCTTTCAAAATTTGAAATATGTCGTATGGTTTACATACTCATTATTTGCTTATCTTTCAAGTTTGATTACTCCTGTCCACTTATAATTGACATGACTGTCACAATACGGTATAAATACTTCTCAATTTAAAGTAATTGTTTTCGGATTTTTTGCGTCGTTCATTGCAAACTGTACACAACTACACAACAGGTGACTTACTTAAGTTTTTTACCTATACTGGGGGGTTACTTTTCTCTGCAGCTCCCGTACGCTTTTTCTATAGAAAACTAAATGCAGAGTGCATAATATCGTGTCTGTATTTCCAAATGAGGTAGACAGATCATGCAAAACGCTACTCAGACAAAACGTAAGTAAGTAAAGAACTCTTTATTGTACAAACAGATATAGAATACAGATAAGTCGCAAATAAAATTACAGAGTACAAAGGGAGACTTATCCCAAAAGGGATTTCTATCAGCCAACCTTTTTGTAATAGAGAGGACAGCAATTTAGGTAACCACAAATACTTTGATTTGATCTGATTGTCATGGTTTTTTAAATGTGATATTTTGCGAGTTGTTTCATGTTTTCATGTAGTTCCTTCTATCTCGCATATTTCTTAACTCTATGGCATCGATTGTGCGATACAAACAAATCATTACTCTATCTGTTCGTGATCGAGCCGATCGGCCGATCGGGACTTCGGGGCGGTTCGGGCGGCTTCGTGAACACTCGGCGGCGATCGTGAAATGCAAGCATTAAGTCTATTAAGAAAGGTTATGAAATTATTAGCTTTATGCCGCATATTCTTGAAGTATTTGTGATAAATGGGTATATTAATACAATGGAGGATGTTTAAAGATAAAGCGTTTTGTGAGAAACTAAAAAAAGTTAAGTTTCATTAATGTTGTGGTAAGTACTACGTACTAGCATTTGCCTGCGGCTCTCCTTGTGGCACCTTAAATTTCGGGGAATTTCGAAAAATCTATGTTTTTGGACAGTTGTTTAATTTTCCATTACAAAAACAGACACTCTAACAAGTATTCGAGAAATACTTCAATATTTAGCAGGCAATTCGTATACATATAATAGGATCAGATTAATAAGGCTGTTATGTTTATAATGATCTTCCTTCGTACTTAAAGTAGTGTAGCATTCATCCTTAATTCGCACTTGTTTTACTCATATTCTATCACAATTAATATAATATATATTTTACTTGACCTACCTACTTAACTTTAATAATGTAATGAATTAATAGCCAAAAAAACCCCTCGATTTGTCCCTGATGAAAATTTTCTATCATCAATGATTTCTATATTTCCTCTTCGAAGTTCAGTCCTAAACTTATATCACACAAAACCTATATGCTTCCGCTCATAAAGGATTATTCCCCACTTATGCCTATTGTTTCTTCGTATTAGCTATTCTGCACAATATTCTCTGCTCATTGAATAATGTGCAGAATTGCTAATAAAAACAAACAATAATGGTTTAAATGTCGAGTAATGCTGTTTAAACATGACCGTTACATTTAGTTTCACTGCCTATTTTAACCGTCGCTTTTCCTAGATTTTGTACACTTTATGGTAAGGTAAGGGTCAAGAATGTGACCATAAACTCCGTATTCAAAGCATCCGTGGCTAGATTGTCCGTGAAACGCGCAAATTATAGACCCACGATGCTCCAGAAAATGCCATGGGTGAGGCTTTATGTCTAGAGTTAATCAAACTACAGAGGTATGGAATATAGCCAGGTCGCGCGGTGAGTTGTGGTCGATAATTTATGAGGTAAATGTACCAATGCTCGACGCCTCAACGCCCAGTAGACGACACCCATCTGTCCCCTGACTATGACATTAGGTTGCAAGTGCCGTGTACTGGGTCAGTGTCGAGCATTAGTGCATTTACCATATGCGCAGCAATTTTTAGGTCTATTCGGTATCCGAGGAGCGAGGGTGGACGATGACACGTTATTGGTAGATCAGTCGCACTTCACCTCCCCGCTTTACCCCCAATGCGTCTATTACCCCCACTATTTCGGTCGAGTGATCTTAAACCGCCGCGCGGTGTGGGCACGTAAGTAAGTAAGTAAGTAAGTAAACACTTTATTGTACAAAAGGAAAAAACACAAAATACAAAAAACAAAAATTAATTACAAATTAAATGGCGAAGTACAAAGGCGGACTTATCCCTTAAGGGATCTCTTACAGCCAACCTTTGAGAGGCAGAGAGGAAACGAAATTATTGAGACCGACAAAAAGAGAGGATACAATAAACATGGTGAAGTAACTGTACAACAAATGCTATCGATTTATACTATGTAAATATGTAATACAAGTAAAATACATATATTAATACAATAACAAATAGATTGGTTAAACATAGACATATACAATTAAGAAATAGTTTAACGCCACATCTTCAGGCGCTCCCTGAACGAGTAAATCGAGGTTGATTGCCGGACAGAAGTTGGCAACCGATTCCACAGCCTGGCACTGCACGGAAAAGGATTTGGAGGATGTTTGGCAGGTATGTGTAGGTGTAGTAATTAGTAATATCATACAAATTGATTCCTGGCCCACCACAGAAACTACAACAAAAGTCATAGTGACATTGTGAAGCTCGACAAAGGAAATCATTATTAGATAAGCTTACTTTGACAACGTTCCACGGTGTCAATTCAAATCAATCTGGTAAACAGATCACACGAATCGCCACAGACAAAACCATTTAGGTAAACGTCCCTGTGGTCGACACTGACCCAATAGATAGCACTTGCAACCTTGTTAGTAAGACAGGTGACAGATGGGTGTCGTCTACTGGGCGTTGAGGCGTCGGGCATTAGTACATTTACCTTATTTCAAGTTAAGCACCACTTTAGCATATTGTTGTTTATACATATCAGAAGAAATGGAGATGTATAATTTAAAACTCGAGACTACACTGGTGAAACAAATTAGAATGTTTGTAACCTTTGTTAACAGTGGTCATCAGTTATCTCCGTCTTATAATAATATTCTGTATTATTTTTGTAATAATTGGTCGTGTTCCAAAAGCATATTTGTATTTTATTTTAGCTTTTATAGCGTACAGAAAGTTAAAAAGACATTTCTAACTTTAATAAGAAAGTAACTTGAATTAACCCTAATTTCAAACCATAAAGAAAACAACGCTTTAAATTGACGGGACAGCGTCGGTCACTGGCACCTTTACCTTTTAAATAAGAAAAGAGAAAGACGTCATTTTAAGAAACTTATAAACAATACGTAGCTTACAATGGTACTTAATTAAATAAACTAGTTACTGTCGAGGCAATTGGCTAAGAGCTAATTTTTCAATCACCAGATAAAACATATCTGTCCGATAAATGTTGGCTGTCACTTTTCTTCTATATGACGCGAAAAAAGGATAGCAATAATTTTAACTGGTAAATAAATTTATCTGGTGATTGAACAATCGGCCCTAAGTAGGTAAATGTTATCTCACTAAATGTAGTAAGTATGTAATTATTTCCTTTCTCAAGCAATGAATGTCCGTGTGACGTTATTACTGCGACATCTATACTACCCGTATGATGTTGTTCGTATTTTCACAAGCTTTTATTTAACTTCACTTTTGTATGTATGTAGGTTTGTATGTTTAAAAATCTTGCAAGGAAGATTTGAACCACTTCCAACCGATTAAACTGAAACTAGGTATACCACGAGGTATATCTACATAACTCGGATGACAATACAATATTCCGGTAGTGGATTTCTGGCGGCCCAGCCGGGACTGTCTCCGATGGAGGGAACTCTTCAACGGTTTGTCTGCTTGACTTGAAATCTGGTGCACATAAACTAGATTGGATGTCAATGAAGTACAGTTGGCAAAAAAGCTTGTTTCGAAAATGAATTTTTTATAGGTACGCTTATTTTAAATAGGTATAACTGGAACTATGAATTAAAACTCTTTGACTTTTAAGCAATTTAAAACCTCAAACTTGTATGAACTGATGGTTATTGCATAAGAAATGGTATTGTTCGTATAATTTAAGTTAGATATAACCGACTTTTGAGGCAATTATTGGGACCGATAAGATCGACGTAGCGACGGTAATTGCCATCTCGTGGGATGCATATTGATGGCATTAAAAGATTAATTAAGTAATCATTATGAGACTTCGTTTAAAGAAAGAAAGAAAGAAAAATGTTTTATTAGGTTCCCAATCCATCGCCATACAAAAATATCAAAAAAATCCAATAACCATTAGTTGGAACACAAGAGAACTTAAACTTAGTTTAATGAACTTTCTTGTATTATACCTAATAGCAGCTCAACTTAAATCGAAATTTACATACAATCATACAACGGCTATGTTCCCAAATGGGGTAGGCAGAGCTTATGAAACGTGGCAGAAAAAAACATTATTACTATGACTTTTTCACGCTTCGCAACCACTTCTAGCATAATTTTAGGTTTGAAAACAGATGGAAGAGGTAGTGTATGGAGCAGTGTTATTCTATCCCGACAGCATACAGGAAATTGAAATGTTTTAACTGTAAAAAATCCATTCCGTAAGTTTGAGTTTCTTTGCCCAACACAACATTTTTAATTCAATGAATACAACAAAATGAGTTTGCATATCTACGAGTATTTAATTCATCTACAAGGCAGGTAAACTAGCAACTCTTTGGGAACACCTGCTCTTTTCTACAAACATGGTTTAGTTTCTAGGTTACTTATATGCTTTTTTGTTAATGTTTTTTTTTAGTAATCTAATATGAATTGTACATTTTCTCTTAATATAATACAATTTAACTAGCAACTTCGTCACCGATGGTAAGGAACCACTATCACCAGTGACACCTACAACATAAAGCTGACAGCAACATCTGCATCGTTGCCAACCCAGTAGAATAATAGAACGCATTTTGTTACTTTATTGCTTTGTTGTTTCGCTTTCGGTGGTTTATGGGTTTATTGTGTTCAGAAAGACCGACAATATTGGGATTTGTTTTTAAATAATGACGTCTTAGGTATAGTACTTTTTTAACTAGGTGAAATTTTGTTTACCGGTGCATTTGCTACTTGCTTTGGTAAGAATTTGAACACGTTATTTTGAGGATGGATAAATAGGTAAGTTTTTCGAGAAGTTTAACGTGTTTCAGTTGTTTTAATGATCAATTAAAAAAGAGCTTATAGGTAGATACTTAATTTAATTTTAAGTGCATTATTTCTTACTTGATTCAGTGTCGTGCTGTTGAAGTAGGTAAAAGACAGTTAAAGTACGTATTTCACGATTCAGAATGTGTTAATTATATTTCAAAATGAAGCGGTAGCTAATAGAAACGATTTAAATCGCCGGAAATAGTTCGTTTAAATTGAAACGGTTCGAATAGGTAAACAATAAAGAAATCGCATCCGCCTCACGTGTCGCGCAGAATGCGTAATTTTCATAAAAATGCAATGCTAGCAACAAATTCCAGCGATTCCCGGGAAAGACTAGGAACGTGACTGCACTACAACGCCGCCGCCTTTGTTTTTACATACAAAAAGTCAGCCCCTTCTCAAGCAGGTACAAAATGTGGTCTGCGGCCCACATGGCCGGCCGCCAAAACGAAAAGTTGTCACTTCACAAAAAGACCGATTCAAAAGTCCAGCGCGCCCGAAAACGCAACTTTACATGTGGCCATTCTGGCTTTAAAAAAAAAACTTAGCGCCATTTTCAGGAGAAATTTATTCGTCAGTACCAATTATAAATTAGCGCAGTTTAATGAGATAATTATCAAGTAACTCACTTAATGATGGATGGGTTGTCAGGTCATCTCGTGTCAAACTATATCGCAGTAGCAATCCATTCGCAAAACACAACACAACACGGCAATTTGTTAATTAAACAAACTTAGAGCACAATCAGCGGGAATGTTAAAAAAGTCACTGGCACAACAGTCAGTCGATTTAAAAACAATGCGGGAAAAAAAGGTACAGCGACGACCGTCGCTTGCGCGGCACGAACCGATACAGCAAGTAATAGCGGGAGGACGAACGCCGCCGGCGATCTCATCTCAATCTCGCCCGTCTGAACGAGACAGTAACATGACAATAAACGATTGTAAGACGTCAGGTGGAAAAGAGACGACGCGATTCTCATTACACCCGCGTCGAAACTGACATTTCAATCGCACCGTCCCTCTCCCGCGCCGAGTTATTTCCGTACAAATTGTATGCGGGCGTATTTGTGTTCTGTCCCGCTCGGGCGAGGATAGTGCTAACCAGATAATGTCTTAATCGCATTTTCTTAGCGCTATGCTGACTGATGCACTAACATAAACAATGATAATTCATGGATTTGCATGAACGATTAAGTGGTTTTTTTATTGAATTAAGTGCTGCGTAAGTAAACATGGGTGGTGGGAGGTCTAGGCGTCCTAGGTTTATCAGGAAAGCTTGCTAATGACCTAATGAGTGTGAATAGATTAGTGCAGTTTGTAATATATTAGCTACTTAGAATGATTGCCTGGGATGAAGGACTGCTCACTAAGGTTGATCATAGCGTGATTAGTATTTTTCTTGAAGTGTACTGCTTAAAGAAGAAAACTTTTTCACATTTATTGAACTAACAACTGTTTTGTATTGCTTTGTAGAATATAAGTCAAAATAACAAAAACGTAATAGCGCACCTACCTATCCTGTGTAACACATATTAAGAAAAAAAAAGAAGCAATTTAAATGGTAAAGATGTGGAAAGCAATACTTATAGGAAAAGGACATTGCAAAGCGAATATGTAAGTTATCGCAAAACGATAACGTAATATTATGCATCTGCTAAGCTTCCTGTTAATTTAATGATCATCTACCAAATAGAAGAGAAATTGGAATTCCGAAGCAAGTGGTTAGTAAGTATCTCACTCAGAGTAGGTATGCACCTCACTCAAGATAAAGGGCGGACTGGAAACGCACCAGAATGCAATAGGCATGTAAATCTAAGGACGGACTAAATAATTTATCTATTTGTGAAGTGGTCGGCAAACACTCGGCGTGTTGACGGCCTGACTCCGCAAATGTTTGTCCAGCGATGACAACCTGACGACTCAACCAGAGATAATTCTGGGAATCTCAAAGAAATTCCATAGTCATGCAGAACTAGTTTCTTCAAAAGAAAACAATCCATTTTATCTCCTTTTTTTACCCGGCTCTAAAGTTCGTTGCTCCCATTCCCAGCAGTTAAGACTTCACTTATAATTTATTAAATAAACTAGAGTCCTGGGTATAATATAGCCTCTAGCTCTGGTAAGCAACAATTTAATACCTAGCCGCCTTTTTGATAATTACACAGCCGGTATAGCTCCCAGCTACAGATGGAACCAACCAAAGTCTTTTACAAGCTTTTTTACAAGTACGATACATTTCCGCAGCCAGTTAACAGCGGAATGTAGTTGTCAGGACAATGCGTGAAATCACATCACTCGCGGACTGATGAATCATGTATAAGCTGGTCTTCTACGTGCACTGCGGAGCCTGTATGTCTTACTTAATGCACTCAACAAAAAGAGAACGCATCCCATCGATAGGACGTGACAGTAACATCTTTACGATAATAATTTAAACAACCCATAACACTGGAAAAGTTCAACCCAAACAAACCCCTAAAAGTACCTTCTAGAGTCCAGTTTCAAATGGCTATTGGGATGGATAAGAGGATTTCAAATTCGAACCCGTTTTCGTTACGAATGAAATGCTCTAAGAAAAGGGATGGACTACAAAAAGCAGTCGCCGCAACGCGACTACACTCGCATCTCCGAAGGACTTGTGCTGTATTTTGTTTTGTCTGAGCGAGATAACTTGATCATCATACCAGAACATTAAACGCCACAACTCAGATTTCACATCAAAAGCAACTTCAACTGCTTTAAAATAAGGATTGGATTCTAAGAGTCGGCTAAAGATGTGACGTTTCGCTTCGGACAGTTCGTAAAAAGAACAAGTTACAAGTTCGTCTGGCGCGAAGCGAGACGGAGGATAAAACCCTAGGGAGTGAGCGGGACGTAAACAAGAGTCGACTCGAGTCGAGGCTGTGTATTTTTTCTGAATTATACCGCCGACCTGATCTTTAATTAAGACATTTGTGCATTTATAATGAAATAACAATATGTGAGTCATGTTTATAATGAAATAACAATATGTGAAATCATGCCGTGAAGTTGACCCGGGCATTATTAAAATGGATAAGGTCCCCAGGTTTTTAGACATTTTTTTATTCGCGTTATTTTAAGTTGCGGTCTACCTTTGATGTTTTAAAGTAGTCTTAGCGAGCGCCTTGTATAACGCTTATTAATTCTATCTGTTTAGTAACACCCTAAAACGAGGTATGAAACGAGGTTTTTTCTAGATGTTTAATAGTCCTTGACGGATTTTTGGCGAAACAAGGTAAAATTAATTAAGTCTCGCTTTTTGGAATTCTTACCTGCATCAGTGTCTAAATGATAATGTGTTACTGGTTTCTTATTCTTCTTGTACAGCTATAAAACTGACTAGATATGTAATTTTTAGGGTTCCGTACCCAAAGGGTAAAAACGGGACCCTATTACTGAGACTTCGCTGTCTGTCTGTCCGTCTGTCCGTCTGTTCGTCTGTCACCAGGCTGTATCTCACGAACCGTAAGAGCTAGAGAGTTGAAATTTTCACAGATGATGTATTTCTGAACTCTGTACTTGAAATGCTCACAAAATATTTAATTAAATATATACTTTAAAAGTAAATAAATTCAATTTAAATAAAATTAGTATTTAAGGGGGCTCCCATAGAAAAAACGTGATTTTTTTGCTGTTTTGGCTCTATTTAAATAGCTGTAACAGGTAAATACTTGAAATGCTCACAGAATATTTAATTAAATATCTACTTTAAAAGTAAATAGTTAAATTTAAATAAAATTAGTATTTAAGGGGGGCTCCCATACAAAAAACATGTTTTTTTTGGTACGGAACCCTTCGTGCGCGAGTCCGACTCGCACTTGGCAGGTTTTATTTATTATAAGGACATGATAGTTATTTGTACATGCATAAGAACTTATTATGAACATCACGGCTGTTTTCCCAAAATAAAAATATCTCATTCTCCTTGGAAACATTTAGCACAAATTTAGGTTTTTAAATAATTATTGTGGGTAATGATAGTGACAGGTTACGGACCTGTCGTCTGAAGCAGTGTTTAACAACCTGTGGGTCGAGACCTCCTGTGGGTAAAGGTACAGTCACGAGCCGGGATTGTTGAGACACTTGCCACTGTTCTTAATTTAGACGTGTAATCAATGACCGATGTGACCGACTAGATGTCAGCTATTGGATTAGTATTACACGACCAAGTTACAAACATAGGTAAGTGGCTCAACAATCCCTGTTCGCGATGGTACGTCTGCAAGGGTCGCTAGGGGTCTCAAAGTTATAAAAAATAGGGTGCCTTTGGCGATAGGCTAGTAACAAGGGACTATTTTACTTCTTTGATTTGACTTAAAACCTAAACTTATGCTGATAGTCGGTAGGTACGAATCGCGAAATGGTCATAATTATGTCCGTGTACCATTTTGTGTGCTCTACACAATGTATATTTGCACTAGAGCAACTTTAAACCAAGCAATTTTAATGAATTTCTCAATGAACAAAAAGATACATACATACATATTCTCACGCCTGTGTTCCCAAGAGGGGTAGGCAGAGCACATGAATTCAAAAATCCAGTGCCACGTTTAGCAAATTCTGGGTAACCAGATGGTTAAACGTGATATTTCAGTGACAGGTTGCTAGCCCATCGCCCACAATACACTAACCCTTTCCCAGAGTCGACTCTTACGACACCCACGGGAAGAAAGGGGGAGGTGCTATTCTAACCCGGCACCACACGGGTAACAAAAAGATAACCATGACGTATTAAGTTCAAACCCCTTGGTAACCGACTTTCGATAAACATTTCATACTAACAGAAGCATCTACCTATAAGATCCTTATCACACTTGCGATTCGCATGCGAGTGGAAAGCTAAGCGAACACGCAGTTAATTCGCTGCGAGTACTTAGCGATCTTGCCGCGAGCGCGACGATATCGACGCTAGTGTGTAACTATTTTGCCGCGAGCGTATAGTGACCTTGCTGCGTCTATAGTCTGTTTTTTTAATCTTAGATACTAAATTGACAAGTGAAAATATGTCAAATTCAGAAATAATGATACCCTGTATACTTACATTGTATTGTTTAGTAATGCTCTCCAAACCATTGACAGTATCTGCTGTTTGCACCCTCGATAAAAGCGGTTTGCCCGTGTTATGTTATAAGAAAATTGTGATCATCATAATCAATAAAATTTCTACGTGTATTAGATTACTTTGCACAAGCACAGCACTATTTTAAAAGTGCATAAAACAGTTTTTTCCGCTAATGTCATTAATAGTATTTGAGATTTAAAAACTGGGCAAATAATTAATTTAAAACTCGCTACGCGATCGCAGCGAAATAGTTAGGCATTCGCGTCGAGAAGTCGAGACCTTTATGCGCTCGCGGCGAACTCGCTGCTTGCTCGCCTCGCTTGCAACTCGCTCGCAAGCGCAGTGTGATAAGGCCCTAAGTAATTTGTGCAAGTATTTATAAATACAGGTGCAATTGTGATGACGCTATGGTTACCTCATGCAATATGGGTGAGAACCGTGAGATCAAATTTGAAATAGGACACTGCAAGTTGCGGGCGAAATTATTATTGTAGATTACGAATTCTTAGAATAATAATGTGTCCTACTTGAAAAATGCAAGCTAAGTGGTAACTTCATGTATCTGTCTCATCATCATCATCATCATCATCATCGTACTGCGTAAACAGGGCTTTCAAACCCGGCGATAGCGAGTGATAGTACCAAATCTGGAATCCATAAAAAAAACACCACGTAGGTATCACGTTTAACCATCTGGTTACCCTGAAATTGCTAAACGTGGCACTGGATTTTTGAATTCACGTGCTCTGCCTACCCCTCTTGGGAATACAGGCGTGAGAATATGCATGTGTGTGTATGTATGTATAAAAAAACATTTTTTATTACTTCACGTCGCCGAACCGTGAAATGGTTACGATTTTGTCCAAATAACGTACCATGTGCTCTGCCTACGGTATTTGGGAATACAATGGTGATGCTGATGGTATTCTATGTGTTTCCCTACGTAGTAACTATGAGCATACAAATCGCTACACAGGAACAATTTTATTGTTTAATAATTTCCATATTATGTATATCCAACTAGCTGTGCCCGCGACTCCGTCCGCGTGGAATAGTGTCCAATTTCCCCCGTTTTCCCCCACATTTTGCAGTGTTTTCAATTCGGACCAGTAGTTCCCGAGATTAGCGCGTTCAAACAAACAAACAAACTCTTCAGCTTTATAATATTAGTATAGATAAAGGCTTCGAAGGACCATTATGCATAGGATTAAAAATTTAGGTTTAAAGGTCAGTAGGTTTAGCAAGGTATCAAGACACCTGTTTTCAAATTTAAAATTATGCTAGAAGTGGCTGCAAAGCGTAAAATAGTCATAATCATGGTTTTGTTTATGTCACGTTTCTGATGCTCTGCCTACCCCGTTTGAGAACACAGGTGTGATTGTATCTATGTACGTATGTAAGTATCCTCCAAGAACCAACCAACTTAAACGTACCATTGGATAAATTCAGAACTAACACGACCGTAACTAAAAGCTATATTTCGTGGATTTTTCCTTCACCAGTGGCGCCCTCGGCATCGTACCGATAAGTTTGTGGGTAGATAATACAGTCAGGGAATCTGAATGTTTAGCAGCTTGACCGCCTTCATAATTTGTCCGCATTATAGGACAAACTTCACCATGAAGTTCAATATTGAGTATTTATGTCATGCAACTGGCTGGAAAAAGTAATAAGGCCAATTTTAGAAGTACTTATCTCAACCTGTTAAACATCAATTTCCCTGCCTGTACAAGAACGAGTTCGACCCATGGTGTTGGATCCCATGGCCCAATAAAGTGGTGAATCGATAGGCCATCACCTTGCCACCAATTAAGTGGGACCTGTACTCTATATTGATATGGTTTGCGCCACTTGGGACCCATGTTGTTTTTTAATGTCGCCAAAAATTTAAGAAACAAATACATACATACATACATACATACATACAATCACGCCTGTATTCCCAAATGGGGTAGACAGAGCACACGAAACGTGACATAGACATAGCCATGATAATAACTATGTCACGCCTTGCAGCCACTCCTAGCATAGTTTTAGGTTTGCATAGATGGACGGGGATGGATGGTGGGCATGTCACCTAAAGCATACCTGACAGTGTTATTATTTGAATCAGTGAACTAGGCGCATATTGGAGTGCAAAATTCAAAATTCAAATTTTATTTCTGCAAATCGCCTGTCCCTATTAAAATCGTCGGATCTGCAAATCTGCCATTTTCTGTTTATTTCATTAATGGACCCTGAATTACGGTA
>BHDV01007411.1:2585-17894 GCA_005406045.1 Adoxophyes honmai
TCAACGCACAGCCCAAACTACTGGACGGATCGGGCTGAAATTTGGCATGCAAGTAGATGTTATGACGTAGGCATCCGCTAAGAAACGAATTCCTGAAATTCCCACGGGAACGGGAATTGGCGGGAAAATCCCGTTGTATGAAAAATCTAAACCGCTTATGTTCGACGCTTGAAATTTGGCATGCAGGTACCTTAGTAAACTTAAAGCTTAGTTGCAACGGGATATTGCGAAATTTCCACGGGAACGGGAGTTAGCGGAAAAATCCCGTTGTATAAATAATCTAAACCGCTTAAGTTAGACGCTTGAAATTTGGCACGCAGGTACCTCAGTAAACTTAAAGCATAGTTGCAACGGGATATTGCGAAATTCCCACGGGAACGGGAATTAGCGAGAAAATCCCGTTGTATGAAAAATCTAACTTATGTAAGTTAGACGCTTGAAATTTGGCATGCAGATACCTTAGTAAACTTAAAGCTTAGTTGCAACGGGATATTGCGAAATTCCCACGGGAACGGGATTAGCGAGAAAATCCCGTTGTATGAAAAATCTAAACCGCTTAAGTTAGACGCTTGAAATTTGGCATGCAGATACCTTAGTAAACTTAAAGCTTAGTTGCAACGGGATATTGCGAAATTCCCACGGGAACGGGATTAGCGGGAAAATCCCGTTGTATGAAAAATCTAAACCGCTTAAGTTAGACGCTTCAAATTTGGCATGCAGGTACCTCAGTAAACTTAAAGCATAGTTGCAACGGGATATTGCGAAATTCCTACGGGAACGGGAATTAGCGAAAAAATCCCGTTGTATGAAAAATCTAACCGGCTTAAGTTAGACGCTTGAAATTTGGCATGCAGGTACCTTAGTGAACTTTAAGCTTAGTTGCAACGGGATATTGTGAAATTCCCACGGGAACGGGAGTTAGCGGAAAAATCCCGTTGTATAAAAAATCTAAACCGCTTAAGTTAAACGCTTGAAATTTGGCATGCAGGTACCTTAGTGAACTTAAAGCTTAGTTGCAACAGGATATTGCAAAACTCCCACGGGAACGGTAGTTAGCGGTAAAATCCCTTTGTATGAAAAATCTAAACCGCTTAAGTTAGACGCTTGAAATTTGGAATGCAGATACCTTAGTTAACTTAAAGCTTAGTTGCAACAGGATATTGCAAAATTCTCACGGGAACGGGAGTTAGATTTAGTTACCCCACATAAAAACACCTGTAATATTTGGCCATGTAGGAAAGGAGTCTATATGGGACAAAATCCTTAAAAATAAATCTCTCTAGAAACAAATTTTCAAGTTAAAAAAAGAGTATTTATACAAGGCTGCATCGGTAGGTATTCAAATAATTTCGAGATCTCTTCTGTGTCATTCCGAACTTAATGCGAGCGAAGCCGCGGGCAAAAGCTAGTCTATATATAAAAGGAGAAACTGACTGACTGATTGACTGACTGACTGACATATCAACGCACAGCCTAAACGGCTAAACGTAGGCACTTGAAATTTGGAAGGGACGTAGCTTGGGTACCGTAGAGGTGCACTAAGAAGGGAATTCCCGAAATTTCCACGGGAACGGGAATTAGTGGGAAAATCCCGTTGTATGAAAAATCCAAACCGCTTAAGTTAGACGCTTGAAATTTGGCATGCAGGTACCTTAGTAGAGTTAAAGCTTAGTTGCAACGGGATATTGCGAAATTCCCACGGGAACGGGAATTAGCGGGAAAATCCCTTTGTATGAAAAATGAAAAACCGCTTAAGTTAGACGCTTGACATTTGGAATGCAGGTACCTTAGTAAACTTCTAGCTTTGTTGCAACAGGATATTGCATAATTTCCACGGGAACGGGAATTAGCGGGAAAATCCCGTTGTCTGAAAAATCTAAACGGCTTAAGTTCGACGCTTGAAATTTGGCATGCAGGTACCTTAGTAAAGTTAAAGTTTAGTTGCAACAGCATATTGCGAAATTCCCACGGGAACGGGAATTAGCGGGAAAATCCCGTTGTGTGAAGAAAATTCAAAAACCGCTTAAGTTTAGACGCTTGAAATTTGGCATGCAGGTACCTTAGTAAACTTCTAGCTTAGTTGCAACGGGATATTGCGAAATTCCCACGGGAACGGGAATTAGCGGGAAAATCCCGTTGTCTGAAAAATCTAAACTGCTTAAGTTCGACGCTGGAAATTTGGCATTCAGGTACCTTAGTAAACTTCTAGCTTAGTTGCGACAGGATATTGCGAAATTCCCACGGGAACGGGAATTAGCAAGAAAATCCCGTTGTCTGAAAAATCTAAACTGCTTAAGTTCGACGCTTGAAATTTGGCATGCAGGTACCTTAGTAAACTTCTGGCTTAGTTGTAGCAGGATATTGCGAAATTCCCACGGGAACGGGAATTAGCGGGAAAATCCCGTGGTCTGAAAAATCTAAACGGCTTAAGTTCGACGCTTGAAATTTGACATGCAGGTACCTTAGTAAAGTTAAAGTTTAGTTGCAACAGCATATTGCGAAATTCCTTCGGGAACGGGAATTAGCGGGAAAATCCCGTTGTATGAAAAATCTAAACCGCTTAAGTTAGACGCTTGAAATTTGACATGCAGGTACCTTAGTAAACTTCAAGCTTAGTTGCAACAGGATATTGCGAAATTCCCACTGGAACGGGAATTAGCAGGAAAATTCCGTTGTCTGACATACTTACACCCCTCATTTTAGAGAAGTAATGGATTATAAAAAATCCGAGATCTCTTCTGTGTCATTCCGAACTTAATGCGAGCGAAGCCGCGGGCAAAAGCTAGTGTCGTATATAATGTACTAATATCTACATCTACACTAATATTACAAAGAGGAAAACTTTGTTTGTTTGTTTGTTTGTTTGGTTGTAATGAATAGGCTCAGAAACTACAGGACCGTTTTTAAAAATTCTTGCACCATTCGAAAGCTACATTATCCACGAGTAACATAGGCTATATATTATTTTGAAAAAAAAAAAGAGGATTCTGTTAAATATTTGGGTTTAGTTTAGTTATCTACATCTACACTAATATTATGGAGAGGAAAACTTTGTTTGTTTGGTTGTAATGAATAGGCTCAGAAACCTACGACCCCAAAATCAGAAATTTACGCGAACGAAGTCGCGGGCGGAAAGCTAGTAATGTATAAACACACCCTATACGCCAATTTATTTGCGTCAAAATGACGTCACCGGCACCAAAGTTTCGCTGCCTGCTCGGAACAGTTGGGACCGTGCGCAGGAGACGCGCGCATGTGAACGATTCTATAACCTTTTCAATGTGAAATTCCTAGAAATTCCTACTAGCTCACAAAAAAATTCACTTGAAAACGGGAATTTTTTAACACTTTCAAATAAATTAATCACCCATTTCGTCAAATAATAACAATACAGTACATAAAAATTACTTACATCAATAACCAATCATCCAACTAGACACAAGTAGGTACCACTACCATGGTACTTTTCTTTACATACTCTGCAATTGACGTTCCTAGAACGGCCGCCGAACTTAGGTGTAAAAAGCGAAATAGGTTTTTTTTTTTTTACACTATTTACGCTCTTAAAATTAATCACAACACTAGTTGTAATTAATTTTAAGAGCACATTATTGTAAAACTGTTGTGTCTTTACGCGGAGCGCACAGTTAAGCTAAAATAAAATAATATATATCCTAAAATCATCAAGGTACGGACCACGAGTCCGTAGATGAAAAATTGGTTTTTAAAAAAAAAAAAAGCGAAATAGGTTCACAATCATAAAGCCCTAACAGCCGACCAAATTTGGTTTGGTCTGAACCACGAACTTGGTTGGTTCTAAACCAAACAACCGAACAAATATGTTCGGCCAACCGCTGAACACACGTTTGAATTTGGTTTGGAGCCAACCAAGTTCGTGGTTCGGACCAAACCAAATTTGGTCGTCTGTTAGGGGTTATACACTTGATTCACTTCTGTGCGTATCTGTTTTTCGGCCTAAGTAACAACCTGTCTAACAAATTTTTAAGCATTTCCGTGTCACTGGCCACTGAGAGAGAAATTAAGTATCTGGGAAACAATGTAACAAAAGGTTGGAATTGGAAGTTTATTTGAACTTAGCATCCAACCAGACGATAATAAAATTTGGCCTTGGAAAAAATCTCTTTACTGGCTAGTAAATCAGATTTCTTAATGAAAAAAGCGAGTAAGAGTAACTTTCTCCAAGGCAATTTTTATTCTCCGTGTTGTGTGGTTTTAAAATAACACATCTCTATTTTTTCCGTGGTTTATGAGTGTCGTAATAATGTGGTAAGAATTGATTAAATTATGATGGTAATTAAATACAAACATACATATATTATAAATATACAATTTCACCTGTGTTCCCTAATGGGGTAGGCAGAGCACGCGAAAAGTGACGTAGACAAAGTCATGACTTTTTCACGTTACGTTGCCACTTCTAGCATAATTTTGAGTTTAAAAACAGATGGAAGAGGTATAATAGTGACAGGTTGCTTTCCGCCTAAATCATATACCTCAACCTCATATTTCCTCTTACGACATCAAGGGACGAAATGGAGAGGTGTTATTTTAAATTCGGACAGCACACGGGTAAAAATACATTTTACATGTACATGTCACCGGAAAATAACACATTCCGTAAGTTTATAAATTTCCTAAAATTTTTCAGGAAATTTATAAACTTCCGTAAGATTCCAAACGACAGACAAATTGTATTATTTTACGGCCGCATTTTCGTAAAATAATCAATTTACGTTAGGTTAGGTTAGGTTAAATTATGTTAGTTTAGATCAGATTAGGTTTAGTTATGTTAGATTAGGTTAGGTTAGGTTAGATTGTATTAAATTTTGCAAAAAGGTGGGCGTGAAATCATTTTTTGTCTCCCGTTTGGAATCTTACGAAAGTTTATAAACTTCCTAGGAAATTTATAAACTTACGGAATGTGTTATTTTCCGGTGACATATACACGGTTTATTTACATTGTTCGCGCATTCTGACGGCGCGTACACCAACAGATTAAAAATACTTTCTTTACTCAGTCTAGTCTTCATTTTATCGCCGTGCGGGTAATTCTACCGCCACGCGGGGTAATTTTACCCCTGCGTGCGGGTAATCGCGCCGTTCCCTAACATCCAACATTTATCACGTTGCCTGTGTTCGAGCTCCTGTAACTTAGCGGTTAACAAGACGACATGTTCTATAGACTATTTCATTACAAAGGCTTAACGGGTTTTAGCGTACATTGTAATATTATCCAGTTAGGCATTTAGGTTCAGATTCAGGCTAGCGATGTTGCCGATGGATGTCTAGATACTCGCGAATGAGGATGTAGCCATGGCACTCATTCAAAAATACAGATGCATATTAATTATATTACATCAGCACTTTTGTAATTGTTAGGGTATACAGTTTTAGAATAAGAAGGATTATTACATGTTTATTGTATGTATTCACAAATAAGGTTTTCAGCCAATAAATATACAAATGCTATCTTCAAAACTTTTACATAATTATTGTATGAATGTAGATATAGTGGTAAAGGTCGCCAGAAAACGCTGGATGCAGGTCATTTCCAACTGGTACTTATGAAAGTATAAAGACGAGGCCTATGTTCAGCAGTAGACGTCTTATGGCTGAAATGATGGAGATGATGAGTTACAATACTGCATAATGACGCTCGCGGCAGTAACACCAGGCACAATGCATTTAGACTTCAAAGCGTTAATTGAAAGCTTTCGCTTTTTTTTCAGGGATTCTTATAATGGAGTGTTTCAAAGAGCTAGAGAGAAATAGAGAACTCGAGTGAAGTAAGTAAAAAAAAGACCATGGATACGTTTGTTTCAAAGACGTGCGCGTAAAATAGTCGTTTTAGGAAGTCTGAAGGGTTTTGTTTATTTCAAAAATATGCATGTGAAGTAGTTGGTTTAGGAGATATGGAGAGTTTTATTGGTTTCAAAGACATGCTCGTTAAATAGTTGTTTTAAGAAGTGTGGAAGAGTTAATGTTTTTAAAGACATGCACGTGAAATAGTTATTTCAGGAAGTGGGTAAGGTTATATTTGTTTCATTGGTACAGCTAGAATTTATGAAAGTAAATTATGTAATATTCAAAATGACACTTATCGATGTCCATCCAATAATTTACCCAACTCAATATAGTCTGAAATCCTGTGTGTGGAAACTCGTAATAGGGTTTATATTTAGTTAAAAACTAAAAAATATCTTTCATCATCATCATTATCAGCCGACAGACGTCCACTGCTGGACATAGGCCTCCCCCAAGGATCTCCACAATGACCGGTCCTGCGCTGCCCACATCCAGCGGCTTCCCGCGACTTGCACCAAGTTGACCAAGTCATCGGTCCACCTTGCGGGGGGCCTACCCACGCTGCGCCGGCCGGTACGTGGACGCCACTCTAGAACCTTTCCGCCCCAACGGCCGTCAGTTCTACGAGCTATGTGCCCTGCCCACTGCCACTTAAATTTGGCGATTCTTCGAGCGATATCGGTGACTTTGGTTCTTCATTTATTATTTAGTTTTCATGCAATGTAAAAACGTTATATCCAGGTTTGTCTTGTTTTGTCTGTTTTGTCCTCATTCACTCCGTTCTACAGTACCAGTGATACATGATAGCATGCCAACCAGTGAATGTCCCTAACTCCCGGGCATGCTCGATGCTTGCATGACTGGCATAACAACTAGCGGACCACTGTCCGAAATACGGCAAAAATACGGGAGATGACGCAAAAAAATAGTGGCAACTGTACTAAACATGTTAACATATTTGGGTCATTTAAAATATGTTGTACAGTCACGGACTTTAATCCATGAGCCACCATGGAACCAATTCACAGTAACGTCATGATGACATCCCATTAATTATCAAGGGAAATCGTAATGATTTTTTCTTTGAAAAGGTTCTATGGTGGCTCATGAATTAAAGTCCTTGACCGTACCTACATCTCTTTTTTTTCTCAATTTCGAAAATAAAATTGTTTTTGCTACTCAAAATTAAAAGCACAATCGATATGGATACTTAGTTCAAAATATTTTCCAAAAAAATAAAACATTCCGTTACAGTCTTCATTTCTTCTGTGGATGTCGTAAGATTGAGTGAAGTGGCTGCGAAGCGTGAAATAGTTATGAATATGTCTATAGGTAAAACATTTCGTGTGCTCTCTCTACCATGAAAAACCATTTTATTTAGAATTGAAAAAAAAAGACAACTTTTATAAACTGCCTACTTGATAAGACAGACGACAACGTCCATTGACATTTATGGCAAATAATGTGTACTGGGAAACATAGCGAACGAGCAGTCCCTTGGTGATGATACACATCGTGGTGGCTGAAATTGAACACTATGAGGAAGTTTAGTAAGGCATGAGCTAAACGTCTAGTATAGTGTTTCTCAACCTTTTTCACTCAATGGACCCCTACCCTAGTAAATAAAAAAATTGTAGGACTTCATTGCCAATTTAAATATTATTATCTGTTAATTAGGTGTTCGTATAATGTTTTAAACTTTCGCGATTCTCACTCATACGCACTCACATACATACTCATTATGTACGCGGGACTTAATCGCTATTTTATTTATTTTCTTTCTCGATGTTTCGGCCGCGTTACAGCGACCGTGGTTACAAGTTGACATCGTAGATACGATGTTGGACCCTCATGTTTCAGAAACGCTGGTTTAGTAAATTAAGTTGGGTTATCATTGTCCTGTTGACCTATTTAACAATTTAAGTAGGCATTATGAAAAATGGAACGGACGGAAGATTTAGAGGCGACAGGTTAGCAATCTGCTACTATTTTGTCTCTACAAAATGTGAAATAGTCATGGCCTTGTCTATAAAACATTTCATTTTCTCCCATTTGTAAAATAACAAGATTACTATAGATAGATAGTTCAACTCAGTTGTGCGCGCGGCGCTGTGTGCGTGCGCTCGTAAATACACTGATTTCATTTGTATGGCGCTCGTCACGTCACTACATAGAGGACAGACCAACTAGAGAAACAATGATCCGCAAATCCACCCAGTTCCGCAAACGATCAGTTTATTTCAACTTACAAACTGTCACAGAAACTGTAAAGAGCCAATAGCCATAGAGGAAAAAGCCACTGCGTCGATCTTGGGCCGGCCAATAAGAGCACAGCGAACGCCGCCATGCTTTGGCGGAATCGTGTTCGAACAAATTCAATGACATTAGTACTCTATAGGTTCTGTCCTCTATGCGTCACTGCCACTGCATACAAACTGTCACTGCATACAAATGAAATCTGTGTATATTTACAAGCGCACGCCCACAACGCCGCGCGCACAATTGAGTTGAACTCCGTAGATACATAAAAATGCACATCGATGATCCTGAATAAGCCTCATCAAGACCACACCTCCGACAATATGTGCAAATGCAATGCAAACTGTCCCTGTGAAGGCACAATCAATATTCAGAATCCGACTAGCGTTACAAAAACGGAACTGGGCCGGAATACAAATAGAGTGTGAATAGGGTTAGGGCGGTGCCGCCACCGGCACAAGGTACGAGAGCCTGTGTTGCCAACTTATTTCATTATATTTATTTTTTAATTTTATTTTTCTCCGTCTGGTGCCGGTTTAGAATAGCACCTCCCCCTTTCTTCCCGTGCGTGTCGTAAGAGTCGACTCTGGGAAAGGGTTAGTGTATTGTGGGCGATGGGCTAGCAACCTGTCACTGCAATATCACATTTAACCATCTGGTTACCCTGAAATTGCTAAATGTGGCACTGGATTTTTGAATTCATGTGCTCTGCCTACCCCTCTTGGGAATACAGGCGTGAGAATTATGTAGGTATGTGCGTATAAAAGAGGCCAAATTAGTACCCGAAACCGTCGAGCGTGTATGACGAGAGCGATTAATGTAAGTGAAGGAAGGGAAGTATCCCAGAATAGGAGCAAATGGCGCTTTGTTGTTTCTGCGTACCCCGCAGGGAATGGGACGTGAAGTTTATGTATGAGTTTATTTTTTTTCCCGTTATATACCTAGCTCTCTATTTGTAAGAGGTGACTAAGGAAATATTAAGGTATTTTAGGCGACACGCTAGGAATTATTATACCTTTAAACTAAGTCTAAAAATGATGCTGATGGTGGTTTGGCTGATAATAAAAGTAATGAGTACAGGTTTTGGAATGAACCCGAAGCGTAAATTTCATTAATAATCACGACTAAGTATTTCAATGCACAATTATGTGCACCGCATAACTTTATCTACATCATTGATTCCCAAAGTGGGCAATAACGCCCCCTTGTGGGCGCTGCAGGCTTAAAGGGTGGCGGTAAGAGACTCAGAAAAAAAGGGGACGTTGTGTGTTATACTGGTTTTTAAGTAGGTGAAAAAAGGGGGGCGCTAAAAATATTTTTTTCTCAAAGTGGGCAGTAGACAAAATAAGTTTGGGAACCTATGATCCACGTTAATGTAATAATTATGAAAAAAAAAAAAATTATGCAACCTTTACACAACATACAACGAACAGCTAAAACAAATAGTGAATATAATACATACATTCATACATCACGCCTGTATTCCCAAACGGGGCAGGCAGAGTACACGAAACGCTCCATAGACAAAACCATGACTATTTCACGTTTCGTGGCCGCTTCTAGCATTTTTTTTTTAGGTTTTGAAATGGCAGTTATAATAAAACAAATAAACTGAAGCTCTTCGAGTTATCAAATAAGCCGCATTTGTATGCAAAAAACACAAAATTTGCTCGCTTTCTACCAGCTTTTAAGCCACACCTGACCCTTGTCAAACGGTTAATCGACGTCACCGCGTCAGCAGCTGATATTACGGGTACAAGGGTGCACGTGGCGCATTCGCAAAGCTGTTTGAAACTTTGTCACAGTGAAACTAACTTTGAGTTAGTAATTGCTGTCAGCGCCACTGATGTATAGGTTAGATTGGCCTTCAAAGACACAGCAAATACTAGTGACTGTTGTTATACTCAATGACTTAGGCTCAATTAACATTGAAGCATAGTGCGCAGTGACATGTCAGACGCTGGCCACAATTTTTGCGCCGTCGTACGCGCGTTGCCACACGAAGGCACGCGTCGTCGTACAAAACAAGACGCGCCGCGTCATTTTGGTTTTGCTCCAGCAGTGTTGGCAAAATCAATTCGAATTAACGATTAAGGATTGAGGATTGACCAATCAATACGAATTGACGATTAAGCATTGACGAAACTAATTCTAAATCTACAGATTGAAGATTAAGAATTACTAATCGTTAATTCGAATTGATCGGTCAATCCTCAATCATCAATCGTTAATTTGGATTAACGATTACTTTGTATTGTAAATGGAACCTTTCCTACCTAATTTTAAGGACCTTTTTGTTTAGGCCGTTTGCCGTTTATCTAAACTGACCAAATGCGTTCAAAAGCGGTTTCTAAGTTTCCCAAAGGTTCCGAAACATGGTTTCGTAAGGCAATATTAAGGATGTCATGTCGAACCTCTGGGAACCTTCAGATATCGACTGTCAAGTCCAGTAAGTAAATCTAAAAAAACTCAAAAAAGGACCACCATTGAAAAGTAATCTATGCGACTATGTTTAATCTAGATTGAGAATTGATTTGATCCGAATTGAGGATTGATGTGTCATTTCTTAATTCCAATATCGGATTGATACATTAATAAGAATTGAATCAATTCGAATTGATTAATTCGGATTGATCAATTCGTATTAACGGGTTAATCGATTGATCAATCCGGATTGATCTATACCTTATCGGTTTAGGTAGTTAAAACAATGTAAACAATCTTGACGTGTCTTTTTATTTAAACGTACACTTTATAAATAGAAATCTTTACATTTTACAATTTAGGTATGAAAAAATCATTTACTTTCTTCATTTAATTGTACAGTGTAACGATTTTCATTTTTAGACTGTGTATTTCAACAAAAAGACATGTCAAGATTGTTTATATTGTTTTAACTACCTAAACCGATAAGGTATAGTTCAGATTGATGCCAACACTGTGCTCCAGTATGAACTGAGCCGTAGTGGCCAACTGGTCGACGCACTAGCTGCACATACATACACACATATAATCATGCCTGTTTTCCCAAATGGGGTAGGCAGAGCACACGTAGCGCTACACGGACAAATCCATGGCTAATTCATGTTTCAAGACATATTTTAGAGGTATTGATTTCAGAGGTACCATAGTGACAAATTGCTAGCCTCTCACCTAAAATATGCCTTAACCTATATCCTTAGTCGCCTCTTACGACATCCACGGAAAAAATGGAAAGGGTATTTTACACCCCGCGGAAAAAACTCAGATGTTACCACGACCTCTGAATTTTGAATTTGGTACGAAGGAACATCTTATAACACTAATAAAGGGAAAATTGAGAAAACATTTTTTTTGTTGCATTACTAGGTAAAAATATTTTAAATTACATTACGGTACATTTGCTCGGATTTTTACTTCAAAACATTTGCTAACGTAAAACGATTTACATAGATATAATCTTCTTTTTTATAAATGAAATGAATGGCGTTCCTTATCCAAAATGGCTACGCAGGGTGATGTGCATTTGTTACTCGAACACCGACGTTAGATAGCCGTTTCCTTTCTTGCCATACAAAATAAATGAGACAGATATTAATGGAATGCGTCGTGTGCGTTTTCCCGTCATAGTAAATTGTTGGTTACTGGAGTATAAAATAATTGCCTTTCTAATAGCATAAATAGTCATTTTCATCTTTTTGTTATTATTAGGCCGTGTGGTGTCGGGTTTAGAATAACATACATACATATACATACATATTCTCACGCCTGTATTCCCAAGAGGGGTAGGCAGAGCACATGAATTCAAAAATCCAGTGCCACGTTTAGCAATTTCAGGGTAACCAGATAGTTAAACGTGATATTGTAGTGACAGGTTGCTAGCCCATCGCCCACAATACACTAACCCTTTCCCAGAGTCGACTCTTACGACACCCACGGGAAGAAAGGGGGAGGTGCTATTCTAACCCGGCACCACACGGGCATTAGAATAACACCTCTCCATTTATTTCGTGGATGTCGTCAGAGGCGACTAAGGATATTGGTTAAGGTATATATATGTATACTTTAGGCGACAGGCTAGCAACCTGTCACTATTGTACCTGCTACCTCAAAACCTAAAAAATATTATGCTAGAAGTGGCCACAAAACGTGAAATAGTCATCGTTTTGTCTATGTAGCGTTTTGTGTGCTCTGCCTATCCCGTTTGGGGATACAGGCGTGATTGTATGTATGTATGTAGGCTTTATAAATCCTGAGTTAAGTTTGAGGTAAGCTGTTAGGATTAGGTATATTTTAAGCAACAGGCTAGCAACCGGACACCATTATACATCTTTCATTTATTTTGAAAACGTAAACTTTTGCTGAAAGTGGTTACGAAATGTAAATCAGAAATTCAGTACACATATCTGTTGTGCTAAAGTTTACAATGTTGCTTGCCAGTTCTGTCACTTAAACTTGGCTTGACACTCTACCGCGTGTCTAGATCCAAAGACCCCCGCTTCAGTTACTAATTTCGGCACCGTTATGTTTGTACCAAAATGTAGACTCATATACCCGACCACTGGTTAAAATAATTTCTGGCCACCCTGTACTAAATTTAAAATTACCTATAAATTAGGTAAAGTAGGTATATGAGTTGAAAAACGCCTGGTCGACGCCACTGGAGACCAACGGGCTGGCAGCTACTTTTCGCAAAGAATCAGCATAGCTGTTCAAAGGGGAAACGCTGCCAGCCTTTTGGGCACCATGCCATGGGGGCCCTTTTTAGATTTAATTTAGTTTAGGATAAATTTAGTTATTTTTTTAATGAGTATAATTATTTTTAGTCGGTTCTTTTTAGATATTTGATGTAAATAACAAGTATATGAATATGATTTAATAAACTTTTAATACAGTAGGTATATTTATTGATTTTTTATCTAATCATTTTTACTTAACCTAGAAACCCCTCGCGACCCCCTTCCAGAGGTATTAAGAGCAAATAGAAAAACACTGCTCTAAAGGGTCGTTCACAAATAACCCCTTAAGTATGAAAATTGAAAAAGGTCTACACAGCCCACCTGAATCAGGTATAACCTGAAAATAGACGCCATTTCGGTCATCCCGAAATCGGGTGCGCTACATGCAAATTCCTGATTGCTTTTGGACCCTTCATGAAATTGTGATCGGCAATTTTTAGGCATATTATTAGATAAACGCTGCATCATGGGATGATATATGGAATGGATGACATACCGACGATTAGTCATACTCAAACTGATTTAGCTTGAGGGGAAATATCATACTATATGTACCTATTCGCAAATAGGGTAGACAGAGCACACAAAACGCTAAATAGACAAATAGTAATAATAAATGGTATCATTATGTTTAAAAAATTTAGGACACTTTTTTCTTCACCTTGTATCGAAATCGCCCGTAACTATTGAGTTTGAAAAACCAATTTTATTGTAATCGAGAAAAAAATTTACTGAAACTTTTTATAAAATAAGCCGCATGCGTGCTTGTGTGTGTATGTGTGTGTGGGTGGGTAAGAATGTGTTTGTGATTGCTTCGTGATTCAGATTACTGTCATGAATTTAAACTAAAAGGACAAGTGTCGCTACACACGGACCACCGACAACAGCCACAAACGCCGCTACAAGAAGCTAGACCCAGACAAAAGCAAAAAAAAGGGCTAAAAAATTAAAAGAACCAAACAGGGAGGATTGTAGCATGTGGCGGCTACCAGCGTTAACTGTGTGCGGCGAGTCCATAATAAAATTTATGTAAACTACAACAAATATTCCAGTGGCAGCGTCTTGAAGAAAAAAAATGGAAGAAAAAAATTCGGCATTTTTTATGATTTCCTTCCGGAAAAATTACAGAATACATTTTTTTAAGACATTTTTAAATTTTGTAATGCGTGTTTATGCAGCCGGCTTCTCTTAAGTGAAGGGCTACGGATTAGCCCGAAACATGTCAAAACCACGAACTCGATTTAAGACTTCAATTACTCGTATTTTTCCTTACGACTGAGTCTCAAGGTAGTCTCAAATCTAAACTCCACAGGGAAACTTTATCAATCAGCAAAACAGCACCGGTTTCACGCAGGTTTGCACGTGCATCTTGCATCTCATAAAGCTGGGTAAGGACGCTATAAAACTTCAAAACTGCTCCCTGCGGGACACCAGGGTTTCGCTCTGACACATTGTAGGATTCGAAATTGCTTTGAGAATATATCTCGTGGACCGGCGAGAGGCTAGCGCTTGGCTGCGAATAAAATTTCAGTGCATATATCACTCCAAAACGCCCGTATTTTCAAATGGAGTAGGCAGAGCATGCGAAACCACATAATAGGTAATGGCCCGGTACTAGGTAAAGAGCGTAAAAATATTTGTCTTTTTCTACCGGTACCTACTTGCCTTTTGCGGGGTCTCGCCGGCGGAGTGTACCATCGCGAACAAGGATTGTTGAGCCACTTACCTATGTTTGTAACTTGGTCGTGTAATACTAATCCAATAGCTGACATCTAGTCTGTCACATCGGTCATCGATTACACGTCTAAATTGCAAAGAGTGGCAAGTGGCGAAGTGGCTCAACCGCCCCGGTTCGTGAATGTACCTAAATAGAGGAGTGAACAACCCCTGAGGAAACATTAAACAGAAAATAATGACTAAGTATTCAACTAGTATAATTTTAGGCTCAAATACGGATGAAAGAGTACTATTATCAAGTTGCTAGTCTGCCGCCTAAAACACATCATAACCTTTTCTTTAGTCGCCTTTTATGATACTCACGGATGCAATATAGAGGCGTTATTCCAAATCCGATACGAAGCTGTATTCAGATTTCAATTTTCAGTTTTTCACAGTTCAGTTGAACGCGATGGAATATTTTTCTCAGGCAACAGTTGATTTCATACTACGTTGGTAGTAATCAGGTTCATCAATGTTAAACGATTATAATCGCCTAAGCATCTTGTATTTCTAGCTATGAGGGTAAGTTGTTATAGACTGGGTTAGTATCCCACTGTTGGGCATGGACTTCCCCCATGTTTCATCCACTTGATCCAAAACAGTAAGTTTTTAGTCAACTACCTACCCAATTGTAGAGTGAGACGGTTGGATGACCTTGATGAGATTCTCATCCTCAGACACTAATCTCTAACAGATTTGTATATGTCGTGTCAGGATGGGTTAGGATGACCTTGATTTGTCATATTGACATAGATACTCATCAATATAGTCACTATACAGGTTTAAT
>BHDV01007411.1:19917-33623 GCA_005406045.1 Adoxophyes honmai
TGATGGCCAAAACATTTTGGAAATTGCATCTGCCACGTCACGCATTATAATGCGCTCTCTGCTGCTGGTACTCAGCTCCGCGCTGTGCCGACGTCGCTGACGCCGTAGGTGCCGCTGCTACTGGCACCTGCTACCACAGCCAGGCACCGTGATGCGATGAGTCTCACTCCGCGGCACTCGTAGCACCGGTCCGAACTTTGTGGTCTGCTGCGTGCTGCGATCGGTCTTGTTCAGCCATTGAAGAAATGTTTGTAGATGACGATATCTTTCATTTTCATAATCTTCGGCCATATTTAAATCGCATTCCTTTCAGATCTGGATCCTTCTTTTTAGCTCCATGCGTGGCATTTGATTTTCCGATTTAAAAATGAAATTGCTTGTTTTTTCTTGATGCAGATGAGTCCACGTCAACATCTCTTGATTGACTACATTGCAGTTTACTGTCGAAGCAAACAACTTCCAAATGCGATTGAATCAATAATATCATAATTTGCTTAACGTCACAAAAAAATGTTGTTAAACATTTCTGGTTTAGTCGACAAACCGTTCTAAAAATAGTTCTCAAGTGGCTCCCTTTTTTTTTGCACGAGTAGGCAATACGAGTAAACCATGTTGTGGCTGACCCTTTTTTTTAACGCCTTGCTATTGCAAGCTAATGCAAGAATTAATCGATTTCGTTCCAACGAATTGTCAGTTAAAAATAACTCGGCTATAATGCACTAGGATTTTGCATTAGTTTCTGCTTTTTCTGGGTCAAACTCGGGTAAATCACTGATTGGGTGTTCACTCGTGGCGCTTTTTCTGTCACAATTGAAGCGCGTAACTGTTGGTTTTGTATCTCTTGCAATGTTTTCCACAGGTATTCTTGATGATGATCACTGGCTTGCTGTTCAGATCCCGCTTCTGATGTCGTGTCAGGATGGGTTAGGATGACCTTGATTTGTCATATTGACATAGATACTCATCAATATAGTCACTATACAGGTTTAATTATCTACTGCTCTATAACAATAATCTCTCTTAAACTACTAGAGTCATTTGTTGTTCACTATCACTAAAACACTGCACAAAACCATGGGAAACTATCAAAACGTGAGACAGTCCCTCTGCGGTGCGCGCCCTTGTGACATCCGCCTTGAAGGAAGCTTTCAACCAGACTGCCACGTGCACTCTGGGACGCTGCACCAGAGATTCTGCCGAGGCAACACAAAGCCCCATGTGTGCCTGTGTTTTGAAGTATCCATTGATTGATGGCCATCCGACGACATATACATAATAACATCAGTAGTAGGATACTAACCCAGTCTATAACAAATAACTCATATTTCTAGTTAGAAATATATCCCTCATAGCTCATGCTTATGCTTAGAACCTCGTGGGTCAATCATTCACGCTTTATTGTTTTACAGAGTCCGTAAGGATAGCTACCAACATCTTATCCGCTAATCCTGCCACAAAGGTGCAGAGCTCGCGCTCTTGTGTTTCGGCGCGGAGAATGCCTGTTTCATGAACGTCTATGGTGTTTTTCTTATGGTGTATAAAAAAGAGATGAACTTCTTATCCGTGTTAGACCATAATAGTTTTTACATCGAGTGCCCGAGCGGAATTCGAATGAAGATCTACTTAATTATCTCACGAACGATCTGGAATCTGTACGTGGTTAGAATCTTTAGGTTCTCCGGTAACAAATGTCTATTGAATCTTCGTAGTGTTGCAACATTGCAACAATATCTTGTATTCCTGTGAAAAAAGTCACTGTTTATTGGCATGTCTTGAGTTTTTAGAATACCTTATTGGGAGTAAAAGTGTACCTAGCAAGGACTATTTTTCTGTTTTTCTTTTTTTTACATACATTACATATCGTCACGCCTCTTCCCACAAGGGTACATTTTCTTCATACATGCTCGTCGGTTTCGAATAAGAAAAAGTTTGCAAGTAGATTTAGTGACTAGGATAGAAAAAAACCCCCCCGTGTGGTGCCGGGTTAGAATAGCACTACCCCCTTTCTTCCCGTGGGTGTCGTAAGAGTCGACTCTGGGAAAGGGTTAGTGTATTGTGGGCGATAGGCTAGCAACCTGTCACTGCAATATCACGTTTGACCATCTGGTTACCCTGAAATTGCTAAACGTGGCACTGGATTTTTCAATTCATGTGTTCTGCCTACCCCTCTTGGGAATACAGGGGTGAGAATATGTGTGTGTGTGTGTGATAGAAAAAAAGACAAGTTTAGTATGCTTTGTTGGCTAGGTCATACAGGGAGGATGAGTGAAAGAAGATTTATTAAACAGATAAACGGGAAGTTAGGCCTAATCGGACGTTCCGTCACAGAAAAGGTAATACTACAGAAAGTCCACTCCCGAACATGCTCAGATGTAAAAATGATGCTGTCTTTGTAATGTAGGTAGTTTTAATGTATATTGTAAAATGTGGGTGCTTTTCCTATTTCTCTTGTCAGATTAAATTGTTGGTAACGAACGGACTTGTTTCCTTCTAGACTGTCTAATATCATCTAGATTTTTCAGTCTCTTTCTACCGTTATCAGTTTGCCGCAGACCTTCTACGAGGTAGCATTTTTTTCTTAGTCGCCTTTGACGACATCCACGTAAAATATGGAGAGGTATTATGAAGGGAGCTGTTATGAACTTGTTCAAAACTACTTACACTGAAAAAAGGTTTTTCTCTCATGAAATAAGTTCTCTATACTCCATATAATGTAAATAGCAAGTGATATTAAACCGTCAGTCTCGTTCTAATTGTCCAGGAAAAAAAAGACAAAAAATCCTCCGCTAAAGCACGGCACTGTAAACAATTCCAGATTCAAGCTGACAAATAAACCACAACTCTTTTAATCCGCAGACCGCTTTGCGAGATTTTTGTGTTTTATTCTCATGAAGAATGTCTCTTTATGAAACGGACGAATAAAAATAGAGTGCAAGATTTAGAGTCCTCGTCATGAGTTTCATTAAATTAAAATTTACTGTAGGTATTTATTCCGCACTTACTTAATTAAACTTATGGAGAAAAACTCCAATAGTAAGAGAAATATCTCTCCAGGCAGATGTTATGCCTGGGGACCGAAGTCCACAGAGAGAATGTTGGCAGTTGTATTTGTGCAACTGAACATCGAAACTTCATTAGAGGCGATGTAGGATACCATTTTGACAGTAGAAGTTCTACTACAAACTCATAGTTACAAGCACGAAAGGGTTATTGCTTATTTCCAATATCCATAGCAGATTTGAATGTAGAATACAAACAAAACACTTTGCAAAAGCTATATCAAAACGCAGTACGCGTGACAGTGTTGCCAACGTGAATCAAAAATACAACGTCTTCTGTGTTTTAATTTCTTGTGGTATGCAGCGATCGCTTACGCTCCACAAATCAAAAATCTGAAACTCAAAGTATATTTTAAACGATTTATGTCGGCACTTCATTTGGCTGATGTAGCTTAATATTTTATAATGGTTTAAGCATAAAATTCTGCTCTTCCGCATTAGCTATAATGAAATATTTGCGCCTGGGCTGATCTATTTTAATTTACTTAATGCACCCACCGCGGCTCTCCACTAAAAGAAAATGATTATAGGTATAATCAACGCAATAATAAATTTCCTGAAACAACAAATATAGCAGTTTAACCAACCACCATGAGTTTGTTGCGCTTGCTTTTAAGATGATGGGACTGTGGTCATTAGATAAAGAAAACATGAAAAACCTGTGCAAAACGCTAGTTTTGGCATCAGATGACCCTAAAGCTGACGCTTACCTCGCTCAAAGGCTAATAGCCTTGCAGTTAGGTAATGCGGCCAGCGTCTTGGGGACGGTGCCAGAATCGTCTCTTGACGATGTATTATAAGTAGTTTTACTTAGAGACACTTTAATTTCATTGTTTTTAACAGTTTGTTTTTTGTTTTACGTATTTTATCAATGTAAACTCAACCAACTCCCCGTGTGGTGCCGGGTTAGAATAGCACCTTCCCGTGGGTGTTATAAGAGTCGACTCTGGGATAGGGTTAGTGTATTGTGGGCGATGGGCTAGCAACCTGTCACTGCAATATCACGTTTAACCATTTGGTTACCCTGAAATTGCTAAAAGTGGCACTGGATTTTTTAATTCATGTGCTCTCCCTACCCCTCTTGAGAATACAGGCGTGAGGATATGTATGTATGTAAACTCAACCACAATTACAACTAAAAATACCCCTATGAAAAAAATACCATAAAGACAGGAACTAACAACGTTGTTAATGTCACAATTTTACCGTAAATGTTGCCTGTTTTTCCTAGCATACGTAACTACAAAGGGAGCATTGGGACCGCCAATTATAACCTGCGCAAGCTTTTGCTCACAGACGTGGGTTTTAGAGCTTTATTGACATTCAAAGCTTCGCTTGCATTTCAATTGGAGTGCTTTTGAATCCAAAACAACAATGTATGATCCGCTCGATATGAGACAAACATTGTTTCTGTCTCCTTTGAAGTTGAGTTTTATTTGCTTTTGAAAATTCGGTACGTTTACCTTATAAAGTTGGTACAAATTGGGTGTTAGTAGACAGATGTACTTTATAATGTACTAATTATTTAAAGGAAAATAAAATTAAAGATTAGGGCACGTAACTTCTGTCTGAGTCAGAGGCCCAAAATTACTAATCAAATTAATTAATTGATATCCTACCGACTACGCCATGTCGAACAAAGTATACAATTAAAAATAAAAATAGATTATTAGTACTAGTTCAAAACGTCTGAAACATGAGAAAAGGGAACAAATAATATATTTAGATGGTGTTTGTTTGGTTTTCTATCACTCACGCTCCTCTTTCCATTCTCCGACGAGTATTGAAATATAAACAACTTTAATCTCACATGAAAAAAACGGACAACTAAGAGAATATAATTTAATATTTTCGTTTGTTAAATCAGCCCTTAGAAATACAAAAACGACATAACCTTACGTTTACTCACACTTCTGACCCTTGCAATTTGTATCGCAACTCGGCACAGACTTGAGCAGAACTAATACCATGAAAGTCCCGTCGGGCACCATTTGCTGGCAACTTCGCATGCGTCACTTCCGGTGTGCGGCAACATGGCCGTAATCTGACTTCCGGTGACAGCTGGGAACGTGTGCATTTAATATACGCGGCGATTGATCAAAGGAGCTCTGGCAGTTGTGAGATGGCTGGGTACAGAGTATTTACTCGTTTAACTAGTATGCTTGTCATACTGTGTGGCTTTAGTGCAAGGGTAAATAAGTGCCTAGTATTTACTCGGATACTCGTCTGCTGTTCAGTAAGTTTAGCATACAGAAGAAACACTATTTTGTATTACCATTTTGATTTCACTCCGTATACATTAATCGAATTTTGACATGTAACTATTAATCGTATCTGGTTTTTTTTGTAAGTAAGTTTTGTATTATAGTTACATGGTTCGTGCATGGTTCACAAAGATTACAGCACACAAATAAGAAATCTATACTAATATAATAAAGCTGAAGAGTTTGTTTGTTTGTTTGTTTGTTTGTTTGTTTGTTTGTTTGTTTGTTTGAACGCGGTAATCTCAGGAACTACTGGTACGAATTGAAAAATTCTTTTTGTGTTGGATAGACCATTTATCGAGAAAGGCTTTAGGCTATATAACATCACGCTGCGACCAATAGTACCGAAGAAACAGTGGAAAATGTGGGAAAAACGGGGGAAATTTGTCACTATTCCACGCGGACGGAGTCGCGGGCACAGCTAGTAAGACATAAATTTGAAGTAAGGACAATGATGGCGTGAAAATCTGCGTCCAATGCGTTGCTTTGGCCTTTGGATCAATGATACGTGCTTTGAAAATATTGTCTCCAAATTTTATACCCTACATATCATTATTTTTTTGTAACAAATTTAACTTCGTACAAAACTTGTACTTATTGTAAAAAAAACTACCAAGTTTCTTGCGGCGCATTCTTCTTGGCAATGATGGTCTTTTCGAAGCGCTGATAGACCCGAAAACGACGTGTAAAAGGGCTCTTAGGAGCCTATTTGCATGAATAAAGTTTTGAATTTGTTATTGTTACCCCATGGCCCATGCACTAGTCACGAGGTACTGCCCGGTCTCTTTCGAGGAGTCACTGCCAGGCGGGTATTTATTCGTTAGTTAAATAACATACATACATACATAACCGTCACGCCTTATTCCCTGCGGGGTAGGCAGAGACAACAGAGCGCCATTCGCATCTATTCTGACATACTTCTCTCGCTTCACTCACATTCATCACTCTTGTCATACACGCTCGACGGTTTCGGGTACTCCTTATTTGGGCTTTGTTTAGTACATCGCCGATCTGGTCGATATACGTTTTTCGAGGGCGCCCTCGACCGCCTTGCCCTAACACACTTCCCTTGTAGATTTGCTTACATATCCTTGATTCATCCATTCTCTCCACGTGCCCAAACCAACGCAGCATACCTTTCTCTACCTTTGTAATAATACTCTCTTTCAGACCACACTTCTCTCTAATCACGCTATTACGCACCCTATCAGTAAGTTTTATACCACTCATGCTACGCAAAGAACGCATCTCAACCGCATTCACTCTACTTTCATGTCTCTTCTGCCACACCCAACTCTCGCTGCCATACATCAAAGTAGGTACTAGCACACCGTTGTGAATAGCCAAACGAGCATTTTCAGAAATATCCTGACGGCTCACAACGGAGTGAAGTGCTCCATTCATTTGATTTCCCGCTTTTACTCTACTTTCAATATCCTCATCGTACTTACCATCACTCGTGAACATACATCCCAAATACCTAAAATCTCTCACTTGTTCTAACCTTTCACTCCCAATTCTTATAACACATTCAGTCATTTCGTCGTTCTTCTCTATCACCATAACTTTCGTTTTACCTACGTTCATTCTCATTCCCTTCTTTTCAAAAGATTCGTACATTAGAGTCACCATTTCCTGTAACTCACACGCTGACGATGCAAGGAGCACCTGATCATCAGCGTACAAGAGATATTTGATGAGAGACTCCCCTATCTTCAATCCACAGTCTCGCTCTTTCAAATCGAGTAAACAGTCATCCATGAAAAGATTGAATAGCCACGGCGATGCTACACAACCCTGTCTGACACCCCGAGAAATGTCAAACCAGTCTGAATAGGCACCGTTCAATCTGACGCAGGCTCTGGAATCCTTATATAAGGATTTCAGAGCCTGTATCAAGTCGCCATCCACTCCTCTCCTGGACAACGTTGACCACAGTTCATCCCTTTTCACTCTATCATAGGCTTTCTCAAGATCCACGAAAGCGCAGTACACTTTTTGGCCTTTCGCTAGGAACTTCTCGGCTACACACCGTAATGAGAAAACCTGATCCGTACATCCCATTCCCTTTCTAAAACCCGCTTGCACATCCCAAATACTGCTCTCAGTAGCATTTATCACTCTTTCAATCAAAATTCTCGCATACAACTTGCCTACTATGCTTAAAAGACTGATACCGCGATAGTTTTTGCATTCCTGCTGTGAGCCCTTCCCTTTAAAAAGTGGCACAATAACTGCTTTGGTCCAGTCGTCTGGAACCTTGCCCTGTTGCCAACAAAGGTTAAAGAGGCGATACAGCCAGTCTGCCATCAAACTACCGCCAGCTTTTAGCATTTCCGCAGTTACACCATCATACCCAGCAGCTTTACCTACTTTCAGATCCTTCATCGCTTTCATTATCTCTTCCATACAAATTCTATCGTTACTCACTGTTTCTCTCGATTCTGACACATCTTCAAATGCTTGTACCTCACTTTCAAATAAACTTTCAAAGTACTTTCTCCAACATTCTAAGACTTCACGTTCATCAGTCACACTTTCACCATTCTCACGCCTAATGATTTTGAATGAAGTAGTAGACGACTTGCATCGCGCATCCTTAACCAGTTTCCAGAATAACTTGATATTACTCCGAAAACCAGCGCAAAATTTTTGGTCTAGTCTACTCTTCATCTCCTCTTTCTTCCTACGCACACATTCTTTCACCCTCTTCTTGGCATCCTTATATTTCTCTTTCGCTCTCACTACATCTTCATTTGGAACCTGTAGCATTCTATTATCAGCATTTATTGCTAACAGATCTTCCCACGCTTTCTTCTTTTCTGACACAACATCCCTGGCCTCATCATCCCACCAATCAACCTTCGCGTCCTTTGCGTTCCTTCTTTTAGACACCCCACAAATCTCTCTCGCTGACTTCACTGTGCATTCTTTTAATACCTTCCATACATAATTCACATCCTCTTCTTTTGTTACATCCCAATTCGCTTCTAGTTCCATTCTCAAATTCTCTTTATACCTGTTTTTCGTCTCATCCGTGCACAATCGTTCCACTTTTATTCTCTCAAGCCCGGTAGTAGACACCTTAGCATGATGCCTCCAACGCTTAAACAGACCATTTAACCGACACATAACCAGAAAATGGTCCGTCGAAACATCGGCGCCTCGATATACTCTTGTGTCTACTACCTGACATTTCAACCTTTCATCCATTAAAATAAAATCTATCATACTTCTATCATTCTGTCTTTGCCACGTATAAAGATGAATCTGTCTGTGAGCGAACATTGTGTTCGTGACAGTCAGGCCCATCTCCAGACATATGCTCAGAAGGCTTTTACCATTCTCATTCACTCTTTCATCACCAAATGACCCTAACACTCGCTCAAAACCTTCTCGCTTTATAAAAACATGTAAATTCGTTAATTAGACACACCGTATTTATTTCCCAAAGCGCCGCTATTAGCCCAACGACAGGGATCACCACGGCATGAATAATACAGAGCCCAAACTGTCGCCGATGCCTCTAATTCAATGAGTTGGAAGTCAAACAGGATCGGCAACTGTTAGCGAAGAAGAGTACTCGACGCGAGGGAGATGGGAAGTCCTCAAGAGCTGTGCTGCTCTAACACCCGTCGTCATTTGAGATGATAAAAGTCGCCAGCGGAGTGTTGGAAAGCGTTTCACGACGATTTGATCAAAATTGCTGGTAGTGGCGGAAGTGTAGTGGATAACAATGTTGCTATAATTCATGTTACTGCTAAATAATTAAATGTAAAGGTAAAATTACTCCGAAGCGCGAATGTTAAGAATAATTATGTCTCACCGATACTGGTGAGTGATATTTTTTTTATTAATCCGTAATCAGAGTTTCACTGCTGGGAAAAGGCCTCATCGTCTTTTGGGCATTCATCCCTGGTTGCGCATAAATATTCCGCCCATCCAGGCTGAAAAGCGTTCTTTGGCCTTCCGACGGAACCCATAATAATATATATTATTTGACACTAATCGGGACTGTTAAAACTCTATAGGTTCCTTAATTTTTTTTGGTCGAACATAGATACAAGTTAGACATGAGCCAACACGCCAACGGCCAATGTCTATGGAATCGTGAGTGAACTTGTTTGTTTTCTTCCTCGCGGTACAAAAAGCTAGCAATCCTCTCACAGGCATTCGGCTTCTAATTTGTCACGGGAGATTATCATGTAAATTCGTTCGCAGGCGCCATCAGACGCCCGCGGCGCGGCCACTTTCCGATACTTCGCGCTTTAAACTATAGTTAAATCGAAGTAACTAATCTACATACAAATGGGATACCTACGCAAAAACCTGAACAGCTTACATTCTGAAAGTCGTAATTATTTCACAGTTTGTAGCCACTTCTTAGCATAATTTTACGTTTAATCGTAGATAAAAGTAGTGTAACAGTGGCAGATTGCTAGCCTGTCGCCCTGAGCATACCTAAACATATTACCTAAGTCACCTCTCACAACATCCACGGAAGAAATGGAGAGGTGTTATTCTAGACCTGATACCACACGAGTGATTCATACTTTTGACCTATGCCATTTCCAGTTAATAATACCTACTTCCGTGACGAGGATTAACATTGTAATTAATGCGACGTTTTGAAAATGAAGCTACTGTGAGACTCACTCACGTCTTAAATGGAGTTTAGCTCGACATTTTTACTAGTCCATCATCTAGGCTGTTGCCAAACGCGCACTGTCACGTAACTGCTCGAGCTAGTCAAAACTAATACTCTCGTTACTAACCTCGTTTATAATATGAGGTAAATGTCTATGCTCGACGCCTCAACGCCCAGTAGATGACACCCATCTGTCACCTGTCTTACTATGACATAAGGGGCGTCCATAAATTACGTGAGGTGTTTTAGGGGGGGGAGGGGGTCGAGTCAAATCTCATCTAATCTCACGTTGGGGGGAGGGGGGGTCACGGCAAATATCACGCAATTTTTTTCTTGTTTGAAACAAACAAAAAAACTACTATTTTGGTCCATTTAATCCAGATGCCTAAAGGTCATAAAAACCGAAATGAGGACGTCGATGGCGCTTTACGTTTGACACTTCATGGGTGTATCGGAACGAAGAACAATTAAAGTTTTTTTTTTAAGTTACGTCATTTACTTTATTTTTTCTTTTCAAATGAATACGTTTTTTTTTACAATAACAATCCAACGCGTTTACGTAACAAACCCACATTTTGAAAAATCTCACGTGAGATTTGGGGGGTGGGGGAGGGGGTTGAATAAAATCTCACAACATCTCACCAGGGGGGGGGGAGGGAGGGTCAGAAAATTGAAAAAAACACCTCACGTAATTTATGGACGCCCCCTAAGGTTGCAAGTGCCATGTATTGGGTCAGTGTTGAGCACAGGGACGTTTACCTTGTATTTTCAAAAGTAGGATTGCACACAACCCTAGCAACATTACTTAGTGTATGTGTTATAGGCAATGCGTACAATCCGTCATTGTAATCATTGCCTAAAACGTTCAGTCAATGAGTATATTCATTTCACACATTGCCTAGGTACTGTATAAAATGCCCGATGCTCATTCGGTGGTGTATATTGAACGACCACAGGAAAGAGACGCGTGCGCGGCGTGCGGAACTACCCCGTAAGCAAGTTGCAACTCGTTCGTTGTGTTAGTACGAACCTATGCACGTCCACACCAGCTGTTGTCGCATGAAAATTCAACACAGTCTTCCAACTCGGGGGTACCGACCAACCACAATCTTGATTAAAATCTGGACGGTTAAAATTATCCTAGTAGCTTCACATGTCATTTGATGGTAATAAGACAAAAAGGTTACTTATCCCGTTTTTTTAGACATAGCGGAATCATTATTTCTGAAAACTGTCTGCGAGAGAAAGTCCCTTACACTGCAGTGTGTTCTTCCCAATTTTTTAGTATCTGCATCAACTTTTTTTATTGATTTAAGGGTAGACTCCCTTCATTAAAAAATTCATTTTAAGATGTGGGTTATCCTGATTTTTCATTATAATTTTATTGCAACTCTGAGTCGTTGGAAGATACGATACTGTGTTTATACTACACGGGCACTTGGAGCTTTAACAGTCAGAACTGTTTACGAGTTCCGTTTCAATTTCAATACGGCTCCTGGATATTTACATTTTTGAGTTGGTAATGGAACCATTCAGGGGACCACGAGAAATGGGAAATATGCTGATTAATTCCGAGTCGGTTTGGCAAAATGTTATACAAATTGTTGGTTTGTTTTTATTGCAACAACTTTTCTTAAAAAGGTCGTAAAGTTACTTAGCATGTTATTCTGGAGTGTCGATATGGTTGTATGGAAGTCACACGCTGTATAATATAAGTATGTTTCCAGGGTTCTAATTACTTTTAAACGGTATAATTTAAGTTCATCAACAAAATGTACAAAAAATTAATTAACAGTAAGTAATAAATAAAAATAACAATAAAACAAAAACCCTGAGTGCACCGTCCCCACTCAAAGGCAACTTTCAAATTACACACACAAATTCGGCGAAACAAAATGTTTCCTGAAATTTCGGCAAATGTTTTAATTGAATCGAAACTTGAGTTTAAAGTTCGGAATGAGTTATTAATTATGATGAGCGATGTGTAATTAGAATTACATTATTTATGTCGGGTTCGCCTACAGACGACGCGGTAAGTATGATTTATTAGTACTTTGACTTGCTTGGATACAAGACTTGATATCATGTAATTTGTAAAGTATTGCTTAAAATATTGAAAACTTGGTTTTCAAAGAGTTGTGGATAAAATTCGTTAGCTTATCTAGGCATACTACACATGTCAACGTTTTCAATGAATAGAATAACAACATTTTTGGCATAAATCGGTCCGTTTGAACTTTGTATCGTTTTCTAGGAATTATTGCAAACATTTCTACTAACGATTCCTTTATGTGTCGCACCTAGTTATTTTTCTGTATAAAAAATGTTTTTGTTGCCGTATTTTTGTTTTTATTTCGATTACAACGGACATCATATTGTTCTTTTTTGGCATTATTCAGTCTGCTTCTAAAATCTACAAACTGTGCCGGGTGTGGTTGCGAAGAGTAAAGTTGTGGTTTTGGCTATGTATCGGATCGTGTGCTCTGCCTACCCCATTTGGGAGAGCAAGCGTGATGTAGGTGTAATTTTATGTATTATTCATTACATTATTTATGACAGACGACTTGTATACACGACATTGGAATCACACTTCAGCTATTAAACATTAAATTTTAGTTATTAATTATTAAGTTGAAACGTGTTGCCAACAAAATTGCCCTAAGTGCCCATTAGAAGTGCAGGTGAATAATTTAGTTTCCACTAAAGCGAACGCTTGTAAAAACTGTAAGCGCATTAACCCAAAAGGATTTGGGCACTGGCAACACTTACCACAAATCCTTAAATTGGGGACCAGGCTGCCTCTACAAGTTGTTCCTATTTCGGTATATTTTTACATACATACATACTTACATACAATCACGCCTGACACACGAAACATGACTATTACACGCTTCGCGGCCACTTCTAGCTTATTTTTTTGTTTAACCCTTTCCCTCCTTACGGTACTTAGAAGTTACCTCTACATTTTTCGCCCAATATCTTAAGTACGAAATCACTTTTAGCACGCTGCACCTGACGATCCTTTGGCGTAGTTTTGTTTGTTTGTTTGAACGCGCTAACCTCAGGAACTACTGGTTCGAATCGAAAAATTATTTTGTGTTGGATAGACCATTTATCAAGAAAGGCTTTAGGCTATGTAACATCACGCTGCGACTAATAGGAGCTAATAAACACCGGAAAATGTGATAAAAACGGAGGAAAATTGCGAGAATCACTATTCCACGCGAACGGAATCGCGGGCACAGCTAGTTATGAAAATAAAGTTCAAAAGCGGGAATTAAAAAAAAACCCCACCCCGGCAGGAATGGGTTAAAAACAGATGGAAGAGGTAGACTTAGTGACAAGTGGCTAGCCTGTCACCTAAAGCATGCTTGGAACCTATTTCCTTAGTCGCCTTTCACGACATCTACGGAAGAAATAAGAGATGCTATTATATCCCGACACCACATACATACATACATACATATTCTCACACCTCTATTCCCAAGAGGGATAGGCAGAGCACATGAATTAAAAAATCCAGTGCCACCAAACATCCTACATATTACGTCTAACATATTATGTTATGTTTTTATTTTATAAAATTAGTCATACATACATACATAAACATGACGGCTGTATTTTCTGGAAGGGGCACCACACGAAACCTTACTGAGAAGTACCTGGATTCCGGGAGTCTACAGGGATGATGGAGGGAATAAAACCACAGCCGTCTAGTCTAGGGTTTAATGCAAG
>BHDV01007411.1:63097-96531 GCA_005406045.1 Adoxophyes honmai
ATTTGCGAATAGGAATGCAAGCGAATGACAAAAAAAAGTGAATAGGTAGAAAATCGAGTGGGGAAAAATGCGAATGGAACTAATGTTACGCGGAACTGACGAGTTTGGGGAAAAGATCTAATCTCTCCGGTTGCCGTCCGCTTGAGACACGTTTGTGAACTATTCTGCAACCTTTACAAGAGTCTACTGAAACTATGAAATTACAATTTTGAATAAGTAAGGTAAACGACCCTGTGCTCGACACTGACCCAATACTTGGCACTTGCAACCTTATGTCATAGTAAGACAGGTGACAGATGGGTGTCATCTATTGGGCGTTGAGGCGTCGAGCATTGGTACTTTTACCTTATCTTAAAAAGGAAATGCCTTGAAACTGTTTTCCACTAGATTACTGCAAAAGAATGTATGTATGTATGTAACTCTTTTTTTTACAAATAATCATGACAAAATAACAGACAAAACAGAACATAAGTAGGTGCAAAGGGGACAAACATATCCCAAAAGGGATCTCTTCCTGCTAACCTTCAAGCGATTGACAACACATGTGAAATTAGAGTGTACATGAGAATGTACATGAAAAATGTATATGAGAATGGGAATTATTACACTTTAAAATTTAAAATATAATGATCATGCATTACGCTAATGTCAAAATCGTCGCAAGATATGTAACGTCGCAATGTAAGTAACAATTACAGTAGAATATAAATAATTCGTCGAGCTAATTGCTATAATATGTATAAAGAAGTGAGAGTCCTCGTTTTATATCACTGTGAGTAGTAGTGATATAAAACGGTAGTATTATGTTCCATTACCAAGACTTTTTTAGTTCATCAGATAGATTACAAGAAAACATTGTACACATTTTTTTTTCTAATAAAAAATGACGAGGATACAGCGCTCTGAAATTTCGAGTGACGTCCCACTCCGGAAGTTTGATGAGCTATAACTTTATCGATGTTTAGTAAAAACCGCGTGTCTCATATTTTTCTATAATCTAACTAACGGACCTCGCTTAACGGCTAGGGATAGCTGTGCAGCGAGGTAATCCGGCCAGCGTCTTGGGGATGATGCCAGACTCATCTTTTGACGATGTACTATATGTTTTATAGGTAGTTTTAGTTTAAATTTTAATTTAATTAGGTTAAGTGATTTGTTGTTTTGTATGTAAAAAGGTTTTATTGAACAAATATAAAACTTTTCATCATAGACCGTCAAAAAATACTAACGGACTTATTTATTAGAATTGCGTATTTTAAGGGTTTAAAATAACAAAAAACACGTAACACAAATAACACAAAAATACGTAACTGGGTAGTCGACATCACTATAATTACGCTTAATTTCCAGCCACCTTGTTTAATTAAGTGTTTTTTTTTTCGTATTTCGAGTCCTTTTTTTTACAATCTACTCTTTACTTACTTACTTACAAATGAAGTTGTTCGCAAAATGACAGTGTCACATTGACACAAACTCAGTAGGCAGCTAGTAATTTAATTCGTGAGTAATCTCGCATACCGCACAGTCGTTCACCTGGCTTTCACTATCGCGACCGAAGTGTGAAGAGACAATGTACTATTACGCTTTGGATTGAAATAGTTCATTGTTGCTCGGTGTCGGGTTTAGATCACATTTCTTGCATATCGGAAGAAGCGACTAAGGAAAAAGGGTGCCCTGTGCTCGACAATGACCCAATACTTGGCACTTGCAACCTTGTCATTGTACAGTCGAGTTCATAAATATACATGAGCAGACAAATGCCAAATATGTAAACTTTTGCACCTTATTGTCAATGTCATAAAGGTGTACAGATATTTTTGAACCCTCAGTTTTGCTCATATATTAATGAACTCGACTGTAAGACAGGTGACAGATGCGTGTCATCTACTGGGCGTTGAGGCGTCGAGCATTGGTACATTTACCTTAGGTATGTTTTAGTGGAATGGTAACCTGTCACTATTTACTTCGTAAAAGTGGCTACGAAACGTTCCTCAAATGTTTAAGTTGCTAGGGTTTTTTTTTTTTAGTTGCTATGGTTATGTGTACCACAATTTTTGGAAGTAAGTTAAGTAGTTGCTTGTCATACATACATCACGCTTGTATTACCAAATGGGATAGGCAGAGCACACGAAATGTGACTTAGACCAAACCATGACTATTTTGCGTTTCGTCACCACTTCTAGCAGAATTTTAGGTTTAAAACAGGGGTACAACAGTGACAGGTTGCTAGCCTGTCGCATGAAGCATAGCTACTTTTTTTCTTGGACATCCACGGCAGAAATGGAGAGTCAGGCGTTATTCCAACCCGACACAACCCGGATCTAACTTAGAATCTAAAAAAAATATTTTAGTGTCTATGAATTGGAGAATTGTTATGGTTTTGCCTGTTTAGCGTTTTTATATGCTCTGCCTATATCATTTGAGTAAAAAAAGGCGTAATTTATGTATGTAAAGCCCGCTCTACACTCGCGGCGCGAAGTCGCGCCGTGAATTCACGGCGTGAATTTACGCAGCGGCTCACGCATAATAACTAAGCGCGAACGCAAGGCGTGAACAACATCTACACTCGCGATTCGCGGCTTTCGCGGGCGTTCGCGGGTGTTCGCGCCGCGAGTGTAGAGCGCGCATTACATTAATGCTAACTAGACATTTTCTCATGTAAACGATTACCTCTTTACGCTTACTCTTGCTAGCAACCTGTCACTATTCTACCTCTTCCATCTTTGTAAACTTAAAAAATATGCTAGAAGTGGCTGCGAAGCGTGAAACAGTCAAAAACATGGTTTTATCTATGTCACGTTTCGTGTGCTCTGCCTACTTCATTTGAAAAACAGGCATGATGTTTGTATGGTACCATTAACAATTACATATCTACTCTTATTCTTGTTGATTGTGTTGATTTATCTTATTTAATTAAGAAAATCACTTAAAAATTTACTTTGACAGTTCTTATTACCACTTAATATAAGCATTAGGGGTTAAACAATGTATGTTTAACTCGGAGTTAACACCTTTCCCCTAACTGCAAACATTACTTTAACCGCTTGTTTAGTTCGCAAACAGAGAAGTTAACATTTGAGTTCAAAATTAACCAATTGAATAACGATTACAGCACAAATGTGGAAAGTATGCAGTTAAAAACGAGTTTCAGTTATTTTAAACATAAACCATTTTTAACATTTACCGAAAGACTACGGCTATTGATGCATGTGATCTGATTTTATTTAGCCATAGATTATCCTTACTAGTCCTTACTAATATTATAAGTCAGAAAGTGAGTTTGTTTGTTTGTTTGTTCCGCTTTCACGCCGTAACTACTGAGCCGATTGCTTTGAAATTTTGCAGGCGTAAAGATAGAAGTCCGGATTAAATAATAGGCTACTTTTTATCCCGGATAAATTGATGTTCCCGAGGGAAAACAAAAATAAAGTTTGCTTGATAGATCGATATCGATCGATGATAGATCGATATCGATCGATGACCGATCGATAGATGATAGATCGATGGCGCTGTGTCATTTGAAACGAGAAGTTTTCTTACAGTTGTGCTTTATACTGCAATATAACCGAGTTCCACGCGGGCGAAGCCGCGGGCGAAGCCGCGGGCGGAAAGCTAGTTTGTATATAAAACGAGAATTTTTGAAATTGTTTCGAATTTCTGACATTTATAATTATGTGCCTTTATTATTATTTATTAACTATTGTTTACAATTCGACGATCCTTCTGTGAATTACTTGTATCTAACATGAAATGTGTAATGTGTTTTTCAAAATGAGATAAATTAAATATCTATTTATCTATCTATCGGTGAAGGAAAACATAGTGAGGAAATCTACACATAGCGAGGAAGTAATTCAATGTTGAGTTTGGAGTTCAATCACACGCGTGGGAATTATAGTCTAAGCCCTCTCGTGCTGAGAGGACGCCTGTGCCCTGCATTGGAACGAATTTAAGCCAGATTATTAATAATATGTAGTAGTATAATATTTATGCCATAATAGTTTTGTCCTAATATTTATGTCTTTTAATATTTATGTCATAATATTTTTGTCTTTTCAGGTCCAGGCCTCATCGACGAGCTGGAGGCCTACATGGCTCCAGTGGGCGACTACCCTCCAGACCGACGCCTAGGGTAAGACTCTTACTCTTAACTCTTAAATATCACTCCTTAACTCTTGCCTCTAAACTCTTACTTTTTAAGGTTCCGTACCCAAAGACACTGTCTGTCTGTCTGTCTGTCACCAGGCTGTATCTCACGAACCGTGACAGCTAGAAATTTTCACAGGTGATGTTTTTCTGTTGCCGCTACAACAACAAATACTAGAATCAAAATAATAATAAATAAGGGGGATCCCATAGAAAAATGTCTTTTTATTGCCGTTTTTGGTACGGAACCCGTTGTGTGCGAGTCCGACTCGCACTTGGGCGGTTTTTTTATCTGCCAACATTTCGGTGCCTAGCTTACGTATTGTATTTTTTAAATTTTCTCTCTTGACTCTTCACTCTTTACCTTCAACTCTTGAATCCTGGTTTAGGTATTTTTAAGCGACAGGCTAAAAACCTGTGACTATCATACTACCTTTTCCATTTGTTCGAATTGGCTATGAAGCGTGAAGTAGTCATAATCATGATTTTGTCTATGCCACGTCTCTGTCTACCCCATTTAGGAGCATAGGCATGTATTGCTTATCAATATCTTATCTTTTTCAGGACCCATCAACTCCCAGAGAGCCCTCCAGACTCAGGCTCAGAGCACCCATACAGCCCAGAGTCCCAGGTGCCACACATAGTCTCCCAGAGTGTGCTGGGCGCGGACTATGTCCTGGTGCATGACCAGCTGATACAGCCCAGTGGGGACTACATGTACGAGGAGTTGAAGTCTGACAACTTAGAACATGAGGTTTGTGACTTTCTGAAACTGATCTACCAAACACACAGCAGGCACATACATACATACGGCAGGCAGAGACAGCAGAGCGCCATTCGCTTCTTTTCTGGCATATTTCGCTCGCTTCTCTCGTTCATCACTCTCGTCATACACGCTCGACGGTTTCGGGTACTCCTAATTTAGCGCTTTAGAACATCGCAGATCAGCAGCGCTATTGTCTACCGCACCAAAAGTCTAAATCGTGTTTAATTTGACAGTTTGAAACAATAATCGCTTCGAATTTGTTACATTTTAAAACGAACTGACACTGAAACTGTCAAATTAAACACGATTTAGATTTTTGATGCGTTCTTCGAGGGCGCCCTCGACCGACTTGCCCTAACACTTCCCTTGTAGATTTGTTTAGGTAGGGTGATTTAGCCAGTTTACCGGCCCCCCCGGCTATCGGCCATTTTTCAGTTAAAATGCAATAATAAGAAAACTTGACCTCACCCTTTCAAAAAAATACTTTTATCAAATAAAGTGTTTTATCATCTACGCCTCCTAAAATTATTAAGTTAATATTGCTTCTAATGTCCCGTCAGCGCGCGAACCAAGATTAACCGGTGTAGAGATGTGTCAAAATTAGCAAAAAAATAGTGGGCAACATTTTATTGAAGGTAAGATAAATTGTTGTTTACTTGATTTTGGACACATTGTTATAACTTGTACGCGTAGTTTATTAGTTGAAGTAATACTATTCTGAGTTAAATCTGTAAAATGATAAATAAAATGGTTTAAAATGTGGTGGTCGGATTACTGGATTCAAATTAGTCGAACTACTTAGTCATCGGCCCCCCGGCCGATAAGTCACGAATGGGTTCTTATTTTGGATTAACTATTTTGACTACTAAATGAGAATGTATCATGTAAAAGTGTCGTTAAATGCTTATTTTGATACAAGCTCAGTATTGCATTTAGACGTCGGCCGCATGCTTCTTAACAAAAACATCACTAAAATTGTCTTTCTTTTGTTTCGAATTTGACGGCCGATAGCTAAATTTTATTAAACCACTTATCGGCCTTGCTAAATTAGAGTGGCCGATGAACTGCAACATTTGGTTGAGTTTTCGGCCGTCAATAAAAAAGCTAAACAAATGTACCTTATCAAACTATTCTTTAAATCAAATCTTGTCTACGTATTGTTGCAAGTGTAAAATAACCATTTTTGTTGGTTTGACGTAAACATATTTTAAAAGGAATTGATTAAAAGACGGCCGAAAACTAGTCTTTGAAATGTGATTTATCGGCCACTAATCCAGGCCCACTATCCTAAACATAGCCGATAATAGGTAAGAATGTTTTTAGCTATCGGCCACATATAATGAATTATCCGAAAATTTTATGAGAAATATAATGCTACTGAAAATTATTATATATTTTAATATTTTATCACTATCAAAGTTCCTATAAATAATCCTAAAATATGTCTAATAATTGATAAAACATATTAATAATTACGATTGATTTGTTTTCTTTAAAATTAATCTTATCGCTTTTGAAATAAGACTCATTTTACAAACGCAAACTGGTGGCCGATAGCTAGTTAAATAAACGGCCGTTAGCTAGAACAGGGGGCCGATAGCCGGCTAAATCGCCGCCTTTTGATATTTTTAACAATAAAAAAAAAACCACGCTTTTGATGGGCAAATAAAGTACAAAATCAAAAACTGCAATATATTTTTAGTGTATAAAAATTACAACAGCTACTTTTTTTCGATAAAATCTTTGAAAAAAATGCGTCTGAACTCAAAATTTCGCTTAAGTGGCCGATAACTGGCTAAATCACCCTACATACTCTTTCTCATTCATTCTCTCCTGACCAAACCAACTAACTGAATCCAATTCAATCAAACGATGAGTCCCATTCGACTCTAATTTTACACTATTTAGAGTATGAGGTTTGTGGCTTCCTGCTGTAAGACAGATATAAACATCATGGAATATTCTCTGCGACAGGCAGAGACAACAGAGCGTCATTCGCTTCTATTCTGGCATACTTCTCTCAATTCATGTATTCCTAGTACCTAATATGTTGTCGTGTGGTCTCGGGATAGAATAACACCTCTCCATTTCTTCCGTGGATGTCGTAAGAGGCGACTAAGGAAATAGGTTCAGGTATGCTTTAGGCGACAGGCTAGCAACTTGTCACTATTACCTCTTTAATTAGTTAATTAAATGTAAAATTATGCAAAAAGTGGCCGCAGAACGTGAAAAAGGCATGGCTTGTCTATCTAATGTTTGCAGTGCACTGCCTACCTCATTTGCGAATGAAGGCGTGATTACATGGTTAAGGCCCAGCTTTTTGTGCGTTCGAGTCTGCGGCGCACAAAAACTCTGCGAGGATTGTATGAATTGTGCGCCGGACTTTTTGCGCGTCGTGTGCGTTACTGCATATAAATTCATAGGTTCTATTTTCACAGACTAAAAAGTCCGTCGCGGATAGTCTGTCGTCTGCGCAGAGCTTTATACTGAGGTTCTGCTTCAGGTACTGAGGAACAACCTGAGCGATGTGGTGGTCATGCCCCAGGATGGGATGGACCTGGGCATCAGAACAGTCAGGCACGATTTGGGGCTGGATCCCATTGCATACCAGAACAGGTAACATACAGCCAAAGAATTTTACATCTACAGGTGTACCATCGCGAATAGGGATTGTTGAGCCACTTACCTATGGTTGTAACTTGGTCATGTAACACTAATCCAATAGCTGACATCTAGTCGGTTACATCGGTCATTGATTACACCTCTAAATTGCGAACAGTGGCAAGTGGCTCAACAATCACGGTTCGTGACTGTACCACAAATATAAGTTAGATCGGCAATCCTCGGCCGCGCCGACGAGCAGACAAATCCCGAATGACATCGAATGTATAACCAATTCAATAAAAAGCTTACAACTTTAAGTGTAAGATAGAATATGCAATAACAGATGAAAATCTTTCTTTCTCGCTCATCTCGCCAGGCAAGGCGGGCGCCGGAGTTGCCGGCGTCGCGCAGTATATTAGCCAATGGCCGTTAAAGATCGGTCGATGAAGGCGTTTAATGTCCAATGTCGAGTGTCCAATGTGGGAAAGACTCCAATAGAGAGATCTCTCTTCAGGCAGATGTTATGCCTGAGGAGCGAAGTCCACAGAGAGAAAATTGGAGGTTGTATTTATACAACCGCTCGTCGAAACTTCGTTAGCGCGATGTAGAGCACTTGGCGTTTGTAGGAGTTCTACTACTGGACGGTAGGGTAGCTACAGAACCTTTATTATCTATATTGTACAATATTTCTCCATCAGATATAACCAGATGCGTGTGGACTTGCCAGAGCTAGACCAGGGCATCATAAGCCCACAGCTGGTCTCTCTAGGCCATGAACCCCTGACTCCAGTATACACCAACCTCCAGGAACCTAGCAGCAAGAAAAGGAAACATTCGCAAGATGTGTCGCAGGTCAAATGCGAGCCAGGTATGTAAATAGGCCGGTCGCAGAGCACAGAGAAATTTGGACGTTGACCCGCTATCTCTGTCGCGCGTAATATTGCCCTCACGCTCGCACAGTGCGAGTTGCTCAAGTGCGAGCGTGAGGGCAATATTGCACGCGTGCGACATAGATAGATAGCAGCGGGTTAACGCTCGAATTTCGCTATGCTCCGCGACTGGCTTTTACAATTTAAGGAACATTAATAATGACGTCACATGAATTTCTTGTTTTTGGCCCCCGTCGTAAGAGCCGTTTAAGGGAATTTATGTTAAGGTATATTCCCCGTGTGGTGCCGGGTTAGAAAAGCACCTCCCCCTTTCTTCCCGCGGGTGTCGTAAGAGTCGACTCTGGGAAAGGGTTACTGTATTATGGGCGATGGGCGAGCAACCTGTCACTGCCGTATCACGTTTTACCATCTGGTTACCCTGAAATTGCTAAACGTGGCACTGGATTTTTGAAATCATGTGCTCTGCCTACCCCTCTTAGGAGTACAGGCGTGAGAATATGTATGTATGTATGTTAAGGTATGTTTTAGGCGACAGGCTATCATAGGTACCTCTAAGCTGAAAACCAAAGAATAGGCTTTAATTAGGTAGCTAAACGTGGAATAGTCATGGTTTTGTCTGTGTTACTCTACCTACCCTATTTGGGAAAACGTACCGAGGGCACGAAACACTACGTAGACAAACTTATGGTTTTGGTCATGACCATTCCACGCCTAAAACATACCATAACCAACATAAAAACCTAAAAATGTGCCAGAAGTGGCTACGTACCTAATATTTCCATGGTGACACACTGATCACAATCACGCACGACTACAACTTGACCTTTACAGCAGCACTGTCACCAGAGTCGTCTCACGTACGTCCCGCGCCGCCCCCCTCCGCCGACGGCTCGGAGGCTGGGGACGACTCCCCCCTCCAATGCATCAGGTTCTCGGCCTTCCAGCAAACCTCGTGGCATTCCTTGTATGACTGTAACTTGAAGCCGCTGTGAGTATTAAAGATTTTTTAAGGCACAGCCAACCCGCACAGTCCAACATACAGAAAATGCATGCAGGAGAACGTGATCTGCATGCAAAAAAAGCATGCAGATCACGCGCCAACTAGCGGAGAAACATGCATCCCCGTAGTATGATACTAATGTAAATGTATCAATGCTCGACGCCTGAACGCCCAGTAAATGACTCCCATCTGTCACCTGTCTTACTATGATATTATAAGGTTGCAAGTGTCATGTATTGGGTCAGTGTCGAGCACAGGGACGTTTACCTTATAGGGTGGCGGCACCAGTTATGGACGGTTTAAGTTGACAAGCACCAGTGATGGACACTTCATTCATAATTTAAAGTCCATAGAGTTGTGAATTGATTGTTGTAAAACAAATGACTTTTCCTTAGTGGGTAGTAAATAAGAGTCATTGTCCATTACTGGTTCTATGTCCATTACTGGTGCGATCACTCTACACAGAGTCACGCAGTGACGTGTGTGATTTAGGAAGGGATTGACGTGTGTGAGTGTAGGTACATAGATTAAGCTCGTCACACATGAAGCAGATACTTACGGTAAGATAATCTGTTACAGAACATAATATCTGTCAACATCGCTCCCTATACAATTTCAATGAGCTACCACACACTGCGCAGATTTACCGTCAGGTATCTTTTGACATCGACATATGGAAAAATGGCATTTATACGCAGATCAAATATTATCGTATATGCGTAGTCTGTGACGGGCTTTACGTGTATCAAATTTCAAGTCATTTCCATTCGCTTACTAAAAAGAAATATGCATTTCACCAATATCGAAAAAGTCGCAAGAATAAGTGACGTCCAATCCAAATTTAAGTACCTAGCAATGACAATAAAGTAAAAATGTTTTACTTATCATCACAAATAGTATTGTCATCCGATTTACACAAGTGTACAAAATATCAGCTAAATTGGAATCCGTGAAGTGGATTAAATTGAAGTCGGCATATTTGATTACAAACAAATGGGACAGGTGAAACTAAATGAAAACGTAAAAAGCGATGAGTTTAAAGAACTTTTTTTGCTATAACCAATCAAGTAGAAATAAACGTGTAGCGACCCCTAACGCCATCTATCCTCGAGTAGTAAAACTTCGTCTACAAACGTCATCAACTCATCAACACGAAGGGCGCGTGCAAAGCGACGCAACGCAAAGGCGATCATTTCTAAGCGAATTTACTTTAATGACGATGACGATTTCATACCGTGTCGTGCCGATTGCTGTCGGGTCTAGTATAACACATCTCCATTTCTTCCGTGGATGTCGTAAGTGACGATTAAAGATATAGGTTTAGGCTAGCTGTCACTATTATACTTCCTCTTCCATCTGTTTTCAAACCTAAGGTTACGCTAGAAGTGGCTGCAAAGCGTGAAATAGTCATAATCATGGGTTTTGTGTGTTCTACCCCCATTTGGGAAATTTGGCGTGATTGTGTGTATGTATGTATGTATGATTCCAGCCAACCTCCGTCCTACGTGGTTGGCGCCGACAAAGGCTTCAACTTCTCCCAAATCGACGAAGCGTTCGTCTGTCAGAAGAAGAACCATTTCCAAGTCACCTGTCAAATGCAGATGCAAGGGGACCCGCACTATGTCAAGACTGCTGATGGCTTTAAGAAGATTAGCAGTTTCCGGCTGCATTTCTATGGCGTCAAGGTAACAAGGAATTTTTAAAACTAACTAATAAGGTGAAGGTCCCAGTATTTGTCGCTGTACTAGTATTTGTCGCCATACCAGGGAAATTCCAGGGGAATGTAACAGTAGAAAGAGAAAGAACTATAAAAATGACAATACACCAAATTTTTACCATAGTTAATACCTATGTGCGAGTTTGATATTTTAAATTCCAATGAAAAGAAAAACTTGCAAGCAAAATCGACTTGAAAAATACCTACACTAGTGTTACGGAGATGTATGTCTAAAAACAAAACAAATATTAATATTGCGATGCGACGCATTGAAATAATAGTTTTGTCTTCAGCCGCTGTTTTTGCCAAAAAACTTGCTCACAAGTACTGATTTTTGCGTCTTCGGCCATCCCTTTGCCTTAAGGTAAAAGTAGTTATCACTCGGCTGGACTATGTCTTCAGCTAGATTATGAAAAACATTGCTAAATTTCAAAGATCAACAGTTTTATTATGTTGAATAGGGTTCCCCCCTTTCAAGCCTCGTGCAATGGAGGGACTTTAAACCCTGTTTGTTTTTATAGGCAGAGGATCCCAGCCAAGAGGTACGAGTGGAACAGAGCCAGTCCGACAGAACAAAGAAACCCTTTCATCCTGTGCCGTGAGTGTTTTTATAATCTGTATGAACCATAGTCTTTCTAGGGGTAAGACGCCGCTTCTCGGTAAGCGGCTGGTTGTTAAAATATCGTCAAGTGATGAGGCTCCCTCACGGGTGGTCACTTAGACCCTCGCCGCCGGGACACGGCATGTTGCTTCATTTAGAAATAAAAGTTATCCATTACTCTACTACCTACTCTAAGATTGGCTGATAGAGATTCCTTTTGGAATAAGCTGTTTTTGTACTTTGTACTTTTGTGACCTTTCTGTTTTCTTTTTCATTAAAGTGTGTCTTACTTACTTAACTTACCCCTTTGCAATCTGGTTGATACGATCGTGAGGGTTAAATTCAGTTGAATTTGAACCCTGCAGTTGGTTTCAAATTTAAAGCGAACGATCATATCGACGCTTCTAAGTTGTCATGAGATATCTGCAAGATTTGCTAATTTCTACAATGTATTTAATTCGGCATCCTTACAAAAAGTTGGTCTTTCAAGCCTTGATACAGATACCGGCAAGTTAGATGGCACGATATTAGAGAGAGAGAAAGAGAGATAGAGAGGAAGTGAGAGAGAGTTCACACAGCGCTTATTCCAAGTAAAAGCAATGCGCGAATTTGCTCTCACTCTCTCTAAACTTTAGCCATTTAAGTTGCCGGAGACTATATCTCTTTTGAAAAAGCTTTAGACAATATGACAGTTTGACAAAATGTTCCTATCCAGAGTGGAACTACGTCGCGAGGGCACCAAAGTGACAGTGGGCAGGCTCCACTTCGCGGAGACGACTAACAACAACATGAGGAAGAAGGGACGGCCCAACCCTGACCAGAGGCACTTCCAGCTCGTGGTGGCGCTGAGAGCTCATGTGCCCAGTGGAGACGTGATGGTGGCTGCGAGTGCTAGTGATAGGATCATAGTTAGGGTAAGTTCCTTCAGTGTCTCGCCAGCTTATCCTACAAGCCTAACCCTGACCAAAGGTACTTCCAACTGGTTTTGGAGCTGATCATCGGCGTGACTAGTTGAGATGACGGTGGCATCGAGTACCAGCGATAGAAGAGTCGGAGTAAGTTTTGAGTGATATGACCTTCTCTAGGGTCTGTCACTGGTACTAACGCTTTGCCTGCTGATCCTAACAACATGAGGAAGAAGGGACGGCCCAACCCTGATCAGAGGCACTTCCAGCTCGTGATGGCGCTGAGAGCTCATGTGCCCAGTGGAGACGTGATGGTGGCAGCGAGTGCTAGTGATAGGATCATAGTTAGGGTGAGTTCTGGGTTGTAGGACCTTCTTGCCTGCTAATCCTACCAGCTCAACCCTGACCAAAGGTATTTCTGGTTTTGGCGGTGATAATCTGTGGATTATCAGTGACTGCCAGCGATAGGATTATAGTTAGGGTAATTTCTTGATTATAGGACCTTCTGTAGTGTCTTATCTGCTAATCCTACCAGTCCAAGCCTGGTCAAAGGTACTTCCAACTGGTTTTGACGCTGATAATCTGTGACTACCAGATTGTAGAACCTTCTTGTGCAATGGAAATGGTGGTGATCTCTTTTTGTGTATGAATCATACTCGGTACTCGGTAAAACTACCACTTTGCCTACCCCTGGTAGTAGCTGCCTTAGTTAATGACTTTCTGCCAAGTTTCTTGCGGCGCATTCTTCTTGACAATGATGATGGAATGCGACCCCTCTCCTGCTGCCCCGCGCGGTGCCCCGCATTCGCCGCAAGTGCTCAGTAGCGATAGCATCTTTGTTACCGTTGCGCGTTTTCTCGTTTCCATCCTCTTTATAGGTACGTTTAACCTCCTGTTGCTATTACTGCGCGTCACAGCGTGAGGTGCACAGTTAATTCGTACGTGTTGTAAGTAATAATTCTTTGTCTTTCAGGCATCAAACCCCGGGCAATTCGAGTCGGATTGCACTGAGAACTGGTGGCAGCGAGGCGTGTCGGACAACAGCGTGCACTTCAACGGGCGTGTCGGCATCAACACGGACCGGCCGGACGAGTCTTGTGTCATTAATGGTAAGTAGCAAGGGAAAGGTACGCTTAGAAAATGTCGGTACACCAATACTCATTCGTGGAAATGTATGAATATAGATATGCACATGAAGTATACATAGAAATAACGTCGCAAATACCAATTGTATTCAAAACTATACTGTTTTTCTTCGCTCAACGAGTCAGAGTGGACGTAGACGCGGTATCTTTTGTCTAGACTTCGACATGGGTGGCTCGTGAAAGGTGGCGCAATGCAAAGGAGACCGTTATAACTTTGACAGCGCGAATCACGATCGCTTTAAATTTGACTGGTCAAAATCAATCTCGGTTAATAATTTAAGCAAATTACAGATTATAAAATTATGATATCGCGTCGTCATGGCAAGTTTTTAAACTTGTTAAAAAACGCTACATAAGATGCTTTTCCTACGACTACGCTTCTTTTTAATAAGATGCGAAAGTCACCAATAAACGTAACGGTAATCCGATCATCAATAACTTTATTGTTTAACCTTTACAATATAACAAAAAAGTTGCTAGGCAACGGGCTGTCTATCATTATTAATGCCAACACAACTGTACAGCTACAAAACCCCAAACCCAGAATCATCTAACATTTTACAAGTTCTTATAAAGTTTTATCTTCCCAGGTAACCTCAAAGTGATGGGACACATCGTACACCCTTCCGATGCTCGCGCCAAGCACAACATCGAAGAACTGGACACGGCGCAGCAGCTGAAGAACGTTCAGAGCATCAGGGTTGTGAAGTAAGTCCGTATCTACAACATATTTACCTCTAATGTTCCTACTATAGGCCTCATACTACATACACAAACATGAAGTCCCAAATGGGGTAGGTAGAGTACAGGAAACGTTACGTATACAACATTGGCACCTAAGCAATGCGGAATAAGGGGTCCGCGACGCGGTCCTCCATCGACATCGGTTTTAGGATGATACTGTTATGGATTTTGATAATATGATGCCAATTGATTATTATGCTTATTTGTGATTATGCTCTTTGACATTGGTTTTCATGACCATCACGATTTCTGTATTGTTTTTTAATGTTATGCATTAAAAATATGCGTAGTGAGTAGACCCCGTTATCTTGTAGCGAAGATTTTGTTTTTCAGTAGAGTATGAATATCTTTTTATCCACCTTCTTTATATCGATGTTTAATAATGCACTTGAATTTTCTCATTTTAAGTATATACAGAAATTCAATTAAAACGTTCAGTTTGACTTGACATCACGAAAATCCCTATAATAACCCTTATTTACATTGACAATGTACAGTTGCGTAAAGTTTATCGTCTCCATTGTGGAAAAAATATGAGTAATCCTAATTAGTGTTCACCCTAGGCTTTTATTTCTTCGTTTATTATTATATAATATATATTTAATACAAAAGTAATAAATATTACCTAGTGACACCTCTTGGAAATTATCAGTGTCAAAAAGTATCGACATCTACATAGTCGATAAAAAAAAATTCATTCTCAATCTTTGAAAAACAAAACCTTTGCGACAAGATAACGGGGTCTAGAATGAGAATTAATTATGCACATCACTATTTCGACGAAAATCGTTATGCGTAACAATATTAGTATTTTATGCATCCAATGGTGAATCGCAGGGAACCACGCGTGACGTTTGTCTTGCTTCCTACAGGTTCAACTACGACCAGTCATTCGCCGAGCATTCGGGGCTGCTTGGGTTCGACCCGAGCAGCCCCACCCCTCAAGCCGACACGGGGGTCATAGCTCAAGAGGTGCGCCGGGTGCTCCCAGAGGCGGTCAAGGAGGCCGGAGATGTCACTCTGCCCAATGGCGACACTATACATAAGTTCCTAGTCGTTAACAAGGTGAGATCTGTACCAATATTGTAAAGCTGAAGAGTCTCTTTGTTTGAACGCGCTAATCATCAGAACTGCTGGTCTGAATCCATATCCATATAATATTATAAATGGGAAAGTGTGTTTGTTTGATTGTCCGGCTTTCACGGCTAAACGGGGCGACGGATTGGCGTGATTTTTTGGGTGGAGATAGTTAAAAGGATGGAGAGTGACATAGGCTACTTTTTGTCTCATCAAAACCCCCCATTCCCCTAAAGTGAGGGATGGAAGTTTGTGGAGAATTCCGCAATTTTCAATGTAGAAAGCTATAAATTGGTATGTGTGCTATCTCTTCTGTGCTACCCCGAATTTAACGCGAGCGGAGCCGCGGGCAAAAGCTAGTTCAAAAATATAATTTGTGTTGGATGGACACGAATTTCTGTATTTGTGTTGCCAATTTTGCGTTTTTGTCGCTAGACGTGACAACGTTTCAAAGATCGGTTGCATAAATACAACTTCCAGCTCTCTCTGTGGACTTCGGTCCCCAGGCATAACATCTGCCTGGAGAGATCTCTCTATTGGAGCCTTTCCCCACAAAACAATGTCTGAAATGGATGTTTTTTCTTCAGGACCGCATCTTCATGGAGAATCTCGGGGCTGTGAAAGAGCTCTGCAGGGTTACTGGTAACCTGGAGTCCAGGATTGACCATTTGGAGAGGGTTAACCGAAAACTCTGCAAGATCAGCATCCTTCAACGGAGGGACAGCGCGCGGTCTAACATCAGCAATGGTACGATTCACATACATACATACAATCATGCACGGTCCCTAATGGGATAGATAGAGAGCAAGAAACGTGACATAGACAAAACTATGACTGGGCATTTATTCGAGCGTTTCAGCCGTCTCATTCATCTGGACACTTTTCTGTAAAAATTGAATAATGTTCTGATACCGTCGTTCAGTCATCTATTAGAGGAACAGGAACTCTTAACAAATTGTCAAAAACCATATCAAAATCTGCAGCAGATTCATATAAAATCTAGCCAGATTAATGAGACGGTTGAAACGCTCGAATATACGCCTGACGCGGCCTCTTCTGCCATGAATGTAGGCTTTATTTTTAACCCACGACGCAAATCAATTAAAAATTTTACTTCGAAGTCTGTAAGAGTGTCTGTTTGTGACCTCATAGCTTTCAAAGGAATGAAGAGATAAATATAGCTACTCAGTTTTCTTTATAAGAAAGCCACTTTTATTGCGATGATTTTCAACTAATTTTAAATGAAATTTGATCAGTATATATAAGATATTGAAGTATGAAATTAAAATGTCAGGGTGATAACTTTTGAAGTGACGAAATAAACATTTTTTTCATGCGCCATTTTTTTTCAGAATCTCACTTCTCAGCCATCTCCTCCTCATCGAAATCATTCTACAGCGATGGCAACATTTCCATAGAACAAATACGGGACATAGCGCGTAACATAAGAAAACACGAGTGTTGCCACAAATTGAGCCACAATTCCCCCAAATACACAAGAAAACAGTGCAAGAACTGCCACGATCCTCGCAACTATTCGAAATACGGCAAATTCTACAACTACAACAAAACTGGTGTGCGGTACCACAATAACAAAGATGAAACGCATGATCGTAATTTCCCTTCTTATGTTGGTACTGTGGAATCTGACGTTCAGAAAATCGCCGATGATTACAGCACTATTTCGAAGAAAAAAGATACTTGTCTCTGGTTGAAGGATGAGGATAATTTTGCGTGTGGCAATTCTAAATTGGCTTTTTGCTGCCGGAAAAAGGACTACAGTGATGCCAGCAGCGAATTAATTTCTAATAAGTTTCTGCAAATTGTGATCACCATCTTGATTTTCATTATGGCTGTGTGGTAAGTTTTTGGTTGTTTGTTACGGGCTAATACATAGTTCTATTAATCGCAATTAAAACACTTTTTTTTGTGGAAGGAAATTCTCACTCTTAATTTCCTTAATTCTTGATTTTTGACGCTTATTTTTAAGACTCATATTTCAAAAGACCTAACGTAATTTCGTCTAATCATCAGTTTGCCTAATTTTTATTTGCCTATTTCACACAAAAATATAAATGGCTGAACACAACCCTCCCCCTGGTACACAAATCCCCTTCATACAAGTCTGAATAGATTATTTTTTTGTCTATAATGGAAATGCGCGCATAATTTCTGTGACAGTATGTATGTAACTCTTTATTGCACAAATAATCATGACAAAATAACAGACAAAACAGAACATAAGTACAAAGGCGAACATATCCCAAAAGGGATCTCTTCCTGCTAACCTTCCCAAAAGGGATCTCTTCCTGCTAACCTTCAACCCTAAAGTACACGCATTGGCTTCGAAACAGTCTACTATTCGGTGGAAATTAAAAAGATAAAAAATTTTTGTCTCTGACTGAAAGTACTGCTATGTTAAAGTCTGTAGTAATAAAAATAAAAACAATACAATTTACATCGACGACTGGTAAGCCGCAAATGGTTTTGAGTCAGCAGCGTCCAACGGAGTATGAACCCTCGGGAAACGCAATAAGTTTCAATAACGCGCACCAACAGATAACGGTAGAAAGAGACAGCTGGTGTTTTATGCCTTCAAGTGACCTTTATTCAGGAGTGGACCTGACGTCGTACTCTTACCTGTTCTGAGTCTGAACTAAATAATAAATAATATATTACTATTTCAGCCTGGTAGTGATGTCAGCTCTATACTTCCGCGAGCATCAGGAGCTCCTAAACATGAAAGAGAGCAGACAACACGAGAAATACAACACCTACTACAATTACAAGAAGCTGGAGAACGCACCGGCGTACCGGGCGACGCCGCCGGACTTAAACCAGATACAGGTACTAAAGGCTGGTTGTGGGGCACAGCAAAATTCGAGCGTTGACCAGCTGCTATCTGTCTCTGTCGCACGCGTGCAGTAATATTGCCCTCACGCTCACACAGTGCGACTCGAAGTCGAATTAAATGTGAATTAGTCATGGTTTTAGCTTTGTAACATTACATGTGCTCTGCCTACCCCATTTGGGAATACAGGTGTGATGTATTTATGTACCTATCCTTTGAGTGAAATAGCTCATGGTAACTCTCACATGAATTTAAAAAACTTAGATCGAGTTTGGATTTGATCTCACGACCCAGACTTGAGAGGTCAGTGGTGTAGACTATATCCAGAAATGGGTTAGGCAGAGCATACGGAGCTAATAGACGAAACCATGACTATTTCACTATTATACCTCAAAACTTAAGACCTAAAAAAACTAAAAGTGGGTACGAAACATGAATAATTGTAATGTGCATAATATGACTGATATTTTCTCCTTTCAGAACTTGAAACCGTCACAACATGCACCCTCAAAGAAGACAGCAAAAGGTAATTTATACATAGAATAATAGCACATAATATAATTACATGTATAGTCTTTTATCTGTGTTGTATTGTATGGACTTATCTTAACCCTTATTCAAACTTATTTTAGATAAGTATTTAATACCTACACAGTATTAAATCCCAGTCTGAGACCTCTTATAGATGGAAACCATGCCATTAAATTAGTGATTTGGTTTTGCTGTACTATTTATCATTGTTCTTGCTTTTTTTCATTTTTTGCCATTGTTATCCTGAGAGGCAAGATAAAACTGCCTGTTGTCTCCTTGTCTGTATATTTCTTCCACAAAGTAAATTTGGAATAATGTATAATTTGTTTTCACAGAAAAAGGTACACACAAAACAACGCAAGAATTCACAACGACAGTGTCTACAGAATCTCCGCATACAACCGCGACGACGCTGCACGCTTCTAAAAACTACGTCCTCAATGTGCTCAGTAAGTAAATCTGGGGTTCGCATAATTTTCATTGGCCTAAATTTTTTTTTCATCGAAAATTTTATGACATAATTTACTAGTCGCTGATCGTTGATCGTTGTCGATATTAGCTGTCATTATTTTTAGAAGAATTTAAATGAATAAATACATAATTATAATTATGATACTTGTACCTGTTCTTTAAGGGGCTGACAGGGCACACGAAATACCTTAACTTAAGTAACAAGTCGCCTTTAAGAGGTGTAAATCTAAACTCGATACCACGAAAGCTATTAAAAAAAACTAATAATTAAAAAGTTAAAATTACTGGGGATCGTAGTTACAACAAACTTTTTTTTCGATGTCGAGCGGAGTCTCCCTCTTTCCCGATAAAAAGGACACTTAATGCCAGAGGAGAGTTACTCTTCTCAGAAAATTGTACCCGACTCTCACTAGACCCTTCTTTAACAGACATGGAAGCATCGACGCGTGCGCCGACAGACCGTCCGTTGGCGATAGCCCGCAATGCAGAACTGGTTGGCAGCGCTTGCGCGTTTGCCGCGAACGCTGACAACGAACTGGATGCTGAATGCCAGGTAAGAAAATAATCTTAACACATTGATGGACAGAACGCCTATTGCCGTTGCTCTTTAAAAAATTGATACGACAGTACGTCCCTCGACGTTCAAGTTTTGGCTTGTAAAAAATCAGTACGCCGCTAGACGTTACGTTTTCCATACTAACATCAGGTAGAGCATGTTGTAGTGTCGCGGCAGAAGTAATTTGTATATTTGTACTGTCATATCGTAAGGTTCAAAAACTTGGTTTTTGAAAAAGCATTTACACACACATCTACATAATTTTGACCACACCATTACGAACACAACGCCTGCAGACGTCATGTTTTCATACTCTCTTCGGAGTAGTGTGCGGCGAACAACGGACGTGCAAAATCGTGCCTGTCTTAGTGAACGGACGAAATGTAAAGGTAATACAATGTCATTTTCACGTATTTTTGTTGTTTATTTAGGAAAAGAAAATCCATAGTGGTATTTTACATAAAACAAATAAAGTCGTGTTAGATATTTGAGACAAAAACAAACTTATAGGTAAGTATTATATTTTGTTGATGGCGAATCGTGAATACGTATGAGGAGCAACAGGAATGCTACAGACCCTATTCGACAAAGCTTCTTCACCTGATTCAAGAGAAGACCCTTATTGTGATGACGGGGCATCCGGATCAGACAAAGAACATGAACCATCTGATGTAGAATCTGGTAGATTCAGAAGTCACAACTACCTAATGCTATTTAAATTATGCACATACGAAAAAGTTACTGTCTATGATTTATCAATAGATATAATCTAGGTTTCCTATTTAATTTCCTATTTACAAAACACATTTCAGTCGCCGACGACGCGTACGAAGTACGACGCCTATACACGTACTGACGCGAGAAGTACACTAAACTTGTAACCGTGCGATATGACAGTACGCCTGTAGGCAATGTATGAAATATTTTAGTGTCACAACGCGAACAAAATGTACGGTAATACTGTCCATCAACGTGTTAAATATAAATCATGAGACAATAGGAGTATTATTTGTATATTATATTTTTTTTGTATGTCTACTCGTTTCCACTTATCCTGTCAATTGCCCGAAGGTTAGCTGGCAAAGATCCCCTCGGGGATAAGTTCGCCTTTAAACATGAAGCTGTTATCCTGTACCTTGTTCTTTTCTAATCATTTTATGTGCAATAAAGAGTCATACAATACAATACAATATTTATTGCACTGGCTTTACTTCTTTTCCATGCTGCTATAACAGGACTGGAAACACGTATCGAGATGGATTAACACACTGTTGGTAAGAACCATTAGGTCAATTATTTTTAGGCGAAACGACACGTTATGCCTTTTTTAATTATAAGCGTGCTGGTTCTTTCCCACCCAGGACTGAGCATTTTCGTACGCAATTCTTAATTTTCATGATCCTCAACAATTGAATCACTTGGCTTAGGCCCGTGCTATACTCGTATGTTAACTCATGATGAGACTTTATTATTCATCATCATCATCATCATCAGCCTATATACGTCCCGCTGCAGGGCACAGGCCTCCTCTCAGTACGAGAGGGCTTGGGCTATAGTTCCCACGCGGGCCCAGTGCGGTTTGAGACTTTATTATTATCAAGAAAAAAGTTGCTGGCATTTATGGTCTATCGAAAGTTAGCAATAGAATTTTTAGTTTCCCCAACTAACCCAAAAAGCTTCTAATAACTGGGTCCAAATCTTTTCCAGTCATCGTGCAGTCTAGAGCCACCACAAGCCTACGAGACCCAAGAACCACTGGAACGTATCAAGCAAGACCTGAACGAAACCTTCGTTCGTCCTCTGGAACCTCGTTTGGACTCCTCACACGACAAACTACCAACCATCCCCGTCATCCCTGACAAGAACAACACAGAACCACTTAAGCATGAGAATGACTCCTTCAAAACGCAGCTGAATGAAGAAATGAGCGCAGAAACGAACCTCCTAGTGGATCCTAATAAGATGAATTTGACAGATAATATGAGTAGCAGAGTGAGAAGGAGGAAGAGGGAGACCAATGAGGCGCTTTCGAAGAGCAGTTCAGAGGAGATGGTGCTGAATGATCAGTCTTATGAGATGGGGCAGACAGGTATACAAAACTACCGACACTAATCTACATCTACACTACACTATTATTATAAAGAGGAAATATTTGAATTTTTGAGGGTGTATTTGTGTATGTGATATGAATAAACAGCTTAAAATCAAACATCAATATTTCGGCCAACCATAATTATGACAAACTAAATTATGTCACCCGTTTAAATTATGTCAACTAAATTATGTGACCCGTGTGGTGTCGGGTTTAGAATAACACCTCTCCATTTCTTCCATGGATGTCGTAAGAGGCGACTAAGGACATAGTTTAAGGTATACTTTAGGCCTCAGGCTAGCAACCTGTCACTATTGTACCTGCCTCCTCAAAACCAAAAAATATTATGCTAGAAGTGGCCACAAAACGTGAAATAGTTGTCGTTGTGTCTATGTAGCGTTTTGTGTGCTCTGTCTACCCCGTTTGGGAATACAGGCGAGATTGTATGTATGTATGTAAATTATACACCTAAATTATATACGTCACCTATTTTTCTTTTAGTATAATACTAATGTGTATATTCCTCTTCCAGAAAACCTTATAACCTTTGGGGTTGCGACGAAATCGTTTACAAACAGTTCCTTATTTAGTGAATTGGTATCAGCACACGCTCCGTACAACTTTACCTATGCCATACCACTGTCGCATTGTTTGCATAATAAACACATCGAGTTGACAATTAGGTGAGTACTTTTTCGTATAATTCTGACGTAGGCATTATACATTATACTTGGTATATTTACGCATTTACCTAAATGCAAATAAATCTGAAAGAATAAAAAAAGAAGAGAGAGGTTTAGGCATGCTTTAGGTAACAGGCTAGCAACCTGTCACTGTTATACATATTTTCTAACTTGGAAGCTAATCGAACATGCTAACATTAAGAAGCATGAAGTACTCAAAATTTGTCTGTGTTGTATTTCACGTGCTCTGCCTAACCCATTTGGGTATACAGAGATGTGATGTATACCTACGTATTATTTCTTTATTTATTTATTGACAGAAAAAGCTTACGTAACATTACAGTTTAACCAAGTCGTCACGAAACTTAAATTATAAATACAATTTTATATAAGTATTATATTTTGACGGCCGGATAGCCCAGTGGTTAGAGAACCTGACTGTGACGCTTAAGGTCCCGGGTTCGATCCCCGGTCAGGGCAGATGTTTGTATGATGAATACGAATGTTTGCTTTCGAGTCTTGGATGTTTATCTATATATAAGTATGTTTATCCGTTGTCTAGTACCCATAACACAGGCATTAAATTGCCTACTTTGGGACTAGATGATTGGTGTAAAAATTGTCCAGAGATATTTATATTTATATTTATTTATATTTATATTATATTTACCCGTGGACTTATTAACTTAAAACCTAAAAATATGCTAGAAGTCGCTGCAAAACCTCAAATTGTCATGGTTTTAACTACGTTTTTTGTACCCTGCCTACCTCATCTGGGAGCACAGGCGTGATGTATCTATAAGTCTGTGTGTATATCTCTCAGCTAATACATACTATTTTCCAGGTCACCTCGCCTCAAAGATGTCCGTCTATGCGACCTCCAGTGCAAATACGATTCCGAGGAGAACTGTCAATACAACAGGGACAAAGCTAAACCAGTCCTTGAGAACGGTGTTTGGAGTTCCAGGATGACCCTGGAATGTAACTTGGACAGGATGCTGAAGATACGAGCTTCCTTCATGGCTAACAGGGTACGTTAATTATGTATACTATGATTTTTTTACTATTACTTTTTTTTGTAATAAGTTTAATATACTTTCTGCCAAGTTTCTTGCGGCGCATTCTTCTTGGCTATGATGGTCTTTCCGGAGCGCTGGTAGACTCGAAAATGACCAGTAAAAGTGTTGTCAGGAGCCTATTTTATTTCATTTGTCTTAAATATGTCACACAAACACAACAAATATAACAAAGAAAAGTTAAAAGTAAAGTAAATTAAATAAAGTTTTGAATTTTGAACTTTGAATTACGTCAAATATCTAATAGTATCGTCATTTTAAGAGATACCAGATTTTTTATATACTTAAACGATTTGGAGTGGCGGTTATTTAAAATTTTAATGATTTTTTTTTCCATTTTTTTGCAGAATCTGTGCCTTCTCGCTCCGGAACACAAGACGCCTCTCCTCGAATTCAACATCCACGTATACAGAGATTGCCATAACTGAACTTTCACATAATTCTGATTCGTATAATTTTGGAATCACTAAGGTTCATCGAATTGACCTTTGCCCAATTTCGTAGAAACATTCAACCCTAATATTGTCTCACTGCTCGAATGGCATAATGCCGTATGTCCTAGCACTGGTTAGAACAAAGTGTAATGTCAGTATCAGTATTCGGTACACTCAAACTGAAATTACAAAGATGGCGTTTGTTTTAATGTAGCACAAATAAATTATGCCATATTTTAGGCGAATCAAAAATAAATAAGTAATGTGTGTATATTAATAAAATGACAATTTCAATGTCTTTGGGTCTTCTCGAGCTCAGAATGACTTGTTTTAAACCTTTTAAACTTATCTTACCTAATTTATACAAATTGTAACAGACCGCCCTGGTGATATAAGCAGTTATAAAAGTTACTTATGTATGTATAAAAAAAATATGGCTTCTTAATCACAAAAATGTAAAAGTTTTTGAAAAATAAACTAATACTAATAAAAAACGGTCGGCTACATCGGTATAGCCGATAACAAACGTCAAATTCCTGAAAGCTTTTCTACGTCCGTAGAATAAGAAGGTATAAGATTATGAGGTTTTTTTTTCATCTTCTTTATGAATTTTATGGATTTCAGAGCTATTACTGTAAATTATCTTTTACTGTAAATTATAATCAGCGGGTCTATAACACTCTGCTTAAGACAGATTATTAAAATAAATAAATGTACTGTAATATGGGTTAACTCCAGCGTTGCAAAATTATTTGAAACATAATGTTCAAAGTGACGTAACAATTTTGATATTATAAGCTGAATCTCGATGTAAATTGTACTTTTTTATGTAAGGTTTGATTATTAATGTACGGTGTAGTGATACACATTATTTGTTTCATAGAATGTATTGGTATGGGACGTTTAACTCACTCTAAACCTAAAATTGGTAAAAGAACCCGAAGCGTTAGTCGTGGATTTGTTTTATATCGACTTCAAAATAATAGTTCTTAATTCAATTTAACAGCATTTATATGTAAAATTTTGTAAGTTTCTTATACCTACCCCATTTGGGAATATAGCTGAAGTACCTATACAATACTATAATATCAGACGTGTGTTGGTGGTACTTGAACCAATTGATTCCTGACACCATAGAACTTATTTACAGTGATCGTCATAGTGACATTGCATTGGTCGACAAAGGAAATCTTTATCACGGTTATTGTGACAAGGTTCCGCAGTAGATCGGAACAATTCATTCAACTGTACCTACTCTATAAAGAATGGCATGAGATGAAGGATTTTCTTGTATGAGCCTGTCCTTTTTTTACAAAATAAAGGTCGGGACGAAGATGGCTGCTCTATAAAGTGCATTTGTATCTATACATATCTATATAGTTAATGCTACGTTTAAAGTTTTCTGAAGAAACTGTTATTTTCGGTCCTACATAATACAAGCTGTCCGTAGAATAAGAAAAGATGCGTAAAGTCTTTGGCTACAACAAAAAATTGCTTACATTTTACATGTGGACAAATCACATACAGAGCTACTTATGTACACCCTGAGAATTAAATCTTGGAGGTTTGTTACACCCTGTTTACGCTTTATTTATACTAATTTGAATAAGTTAAATTAATTAAAAACATTCCACAAGTGCAATTATATGAATATGTCCGTCCGCAAATTTATAAAATAAAAATATTTATACACGAAAAACATTATAATGCTTATAGTAAATCAAAAACATTGCAGAACATATTTGGGAACGCAAGCATATTTTATCATAATTTTTGATTAACATAAGTTTACTATACGTATATTTTCATCACATAAAATAGTTTCATGTACAGCACAGTAGGAATTGATTATAGAAATAAAAGAAACCGCCTTGTCTTGCAGAATTTTAGCACTTATTACTAAATAAGATTATCTCAAAAATTAAAAGGGCCATTAGATTACGCTGCTGAAATAAATATTGATCGATTTTCTCATAGGATTAGTTGTCATAATTATTTGTTTTAATGGAATTGGTTCGCGTAATTAGAATTATGTTTTATGCAATTTAAATTTAGGTGAATGGTGGTAGCTAATTATACATTTATTGTTGTACATATTTAAGATACTATATTTTGTTATACGGATTATTGTTTGGATTTGAACGTATTTTTTACAGCTTTACTGTTACTATTAAAGATTTTTTTTAATTATAGTTAATATGTAATACTCATGTAATGTATTTCTCTTTTCTCCTTGGATCTCTGACAGCATCACTGTCTTTTTTTTCTTTATGTATCCCTAAAAATGTGTAATGACACGAAACTAGCACACTGAATGTAACATACACATTCCAAACCAGTACTTAATTAGAAATTAGGTAATATTTAAGTAACCTCAATTTAGTAAGCTGTAGTGCCACTAAGCAAATTCCATAGTTGATTAAGTATCACAACATTCCAAAAAACTTACATGTAAAATTATACCTAATTAATTAAGTGACATAATCACCTGACATTCCACACTGAGTGGCAAATATACCTGTTTATCTGAGATATTTAGTTGCGTTGCAAAAAAAAAGGATATTTGGACATGAGAACTACTAAATAATTCATAGAAAATGTAATGTTTATTACGTACTACTGACACCGATTTTCAATTAATATATTGTTATAGTATATATGTGCCTCGCCTCTCTGTATGTAAAAACTGGACTATCCAATGATACTTACTTATGTCGCTTGTTTTAAATAACTATTGAACTAGTTAATTTACCCCTAAAATCTCTACACTTACACGTAATTATGTTTTATATCAATCTTTTTTAAGATTTAGAAATACATCTTGCCATATTTTAGTCTTTATTTATTAAAATTAGGTGCATCACATTACTTTAGGTGTAAGAATTTTATCCCATTTATTTATTAGGTCAAACAAAATTATGAGAACTCTTTTTGTAACGAAGTTAATAATTTCTAAAGATCCTGATAGTTGATTATTGAGATATCATTTCCTTTTTTTGTAGAATTTATAGTAATTTTTATTTATGTGTTATTTAGAAATGTAACATTATTTAAGCGTAAGTGTCCACAAATTTGTAATATTTAAGAGATACATAAATAAATGTAGCAGTACCTAAATTGCAGTTTCAGTGATTTCAATAATTATTTTCCTCCACATAAGGTTTTCTTTCAAAATGCAAATACCAGTTAGGCCAATTCTTCGATCGTCATAAACTGTGACAACTTTGCCTACCCATTGCAACTTAGAACTTAAAAGAGGTATAATGGGTAGTGTCAGGTTGTTTAACCTATTTCCTTAGTCGCCTCTTACGGCATCCATGGAAGAAATACAGAAGTGTTATTTTAAGGCCGACATCATTATTTATTACTATTTTAGTTTTTTTCTATTGGAGTTTTCATGATAGTGAAAACTTGAGTTATTGAAGAAAATTCCCTTGGGTTACGCGAATTTAATGAAATTTTGCGTATTTTTGCATTATTTTCGTAGTATTTTGACAATTTGACCAAAGCTGTATTTTATAAACCTTGTTATAAAAATGTAAGTATCTCATTCATACATTACATACATACATATTCTCACGCCTGTGTTCCCAAGAGGGGTGGGCAGAGCACATGAATTCAAAAATCCAGTGCCACGTTTAGCAATTTCAGGGTAACCAGATAATTTCAGCGACCTGTCACTGCAATATCTCATTCATAGACATAAAATTAGCCTAGGCAAAGTTGCAACGGGTTGGCAAAGTTACCAGTAGTTATTTATACACTCAAGGAATTAAATCCTCAATTCGACGTAAAATCTTTAATTTTTTTTCCAATTAGAGCGTTTAAGGCCCTGCGCAGACGACAGACTATCCGCGACGGACTTTTTAGTCTGTGAAAATAGAACCTGTCTATGGAATTATATGCAGTAACGCACTCGACGCGCAAAAAATCCGGCGCACAATGCATACAATCCAACCAGAATTTTTGTGCGCCGCCGACTCGATCGCACAAAAAGTCTGTCGTCTGCGCAGGGCCTAAAATAAGTATGGAAATATTCATGAAACAAATCTCATTGCTTAATATAGAAACATATTTACAGAACTATTAAATAATTATTACACAAAGCGTTAAACCATTAACCTCCTTTTACAGAAGTCGGTTAAACATTATTACAATACCTAGCAGAACGGCCCAATTGTTACAAACTTACTTTTGCCAGCGGCGGTGGCGCTGTTGGCGAAGAAAATGTTCTCGCTCAACGAACTTTAGTATGGTTGCGGTTTTAGTTCCATTTTTGCCCACTTGACGCCGTAACTTGGTTTTATGAATGCAGCTTTCTTAACCGTGTCTTCGGGTTAACGACCTTTAATAAAAGACTATATTTTACGTTAAAATTGTCGGGTTGTTCTAACACCTCACCATTTCTTCCGTTTATGTCGTAAGAGGCGACTAAGGTCCATAACCGTTACCTTAATCGTGATTATCGTGAAAAACACGAACGAAAAAAAAAATAGCGGAGGTTGGAAAATGACATTTTCCTCTACGTCGTTAGTATGACGATGTTTATGCAAATTTAGGTAAAAGAAGGTTCAAGATCATGTGGGCGCTGTAAATTTTTTGCCTTTTCGTAAACAATAAATACGTTCTCGAACAATCTTTAGAAGAAATCATTAGATGTAAGTAAAGGTGATATCAGACGGTTCATCTTTCGTTCATTTTCGCCTTTCATTCGGTACTATTCACTCGAAATGACACGTCTGTACGTCTAGTGTAATGAAAACGACGATGATCTCGTTAACGAATTCACTTGCGAGTTATCACGGAATTGTATGGAGACGCGCAGTTGTGCAAACGTTCCGCTGGCGGCGCTGTCACAGTTTGCATACAATTTTGCGATAACTCGCAAACGAATTCGTCAACGACTGCAAAATCGTTTTCATTACACTAGACGTTCTGAACACGGAATGAAACAAAACTGTCGAATGAATTCACTAGTGAATCGATTAAGCAATGTTGTTTTGTTTCTGCGACTAAACCTCACTATAAAATGCAACATTACAATAATGTACGTGCATGTATTCAATATTGAATACAAAACATTGAGGATAGAACCTATAGAGTCCTAATGTCATCTTGGTTGTTCGGAAATTATTCCGCAAAACAATTGAAGTGATCGCTGTGCTCTTATTGGCCGGTCCAAGATCGCGCGTAACGCTAAACCTTATCGGTTTAGGTAGTTAAAACTATGTAAACAATCTTGACGTGTCTTTTTATTTAAACGTACACTTTATAAATCGAAATCTTTACATTTTACAATTTAGGTATGAAAAAATCATTTACTTTCATAATTTAATTGTATAGTGTAACGATTTTCATTTTTAGACTGTGTATTTCAACAAAAAGACATGTCAAGATTGTTTATATTGTTTTAACTACCTAAACCGATAAGCTATAGTGCCTTTTTCTCTACGGTTATTGGCTCTGTACAGTTTCTGTGACAGTGACGGTGACGTTTAGTAGGTACATATGTTGAAATCAACAAACTATTTGCGGACCGGGGTTGCGAACATTGTTTCTCTATAGGTTCTATCCTCTACGATACAAAATAACTCGTATTAGTTTAGTAACAAGTATGCGACGACTTACAACAAGTATTCATGAAGTCAAACAACATAAAAACCGGTTTCCCTTGAATGGGACATTCACACTGTGGGCCCGTAGGTCAACATACTTAAAACATACCTACATACAATCACGCCTGTATTCCCAAATAGGGTAGGCAGAGCACACAAAACGCTACATAGACAAGCCATGCCCATTACACGCTCCAAGGCCACTTTCGGCTTGATTTTAGGTTTAATAAATAGATGGAAGAGGTATAATAGTCGCAGGTTGCTAGCCTGTCGCCTAAAGCATACCTAAACCTATTTCCTTAGTCGCCTCTAACGACATCCACGGAAAAATGGAGTGTTATTCTAAACCTGTCACTATTATACCACTTTATTTTATTTTTAAACCTAAGATTATTCTGGAAGTGACGTGAATTAGTCATGGTTTTGTCTATGTCATGTTTCATATGCTCTGCCTACCCCATTTGGGAATGTTGACATGATATTTGTGTATCGAGAAAAGAGATAGGTATAATAGTTTTTTAAGTTGTTCAAAATACATCAGTGATAGCACAACTGCAGGTGTGTGAAGTTCCACATGGACAAACTAGGAACTAGAGCCCTCTTTTGCTGAGAGGAGGCCTGTGCCCAGCTGTGAAGTGTGCGCAGTTTGGAGTGCCTATCAACATGTGTGCGGACCCTTGAAAAACATTACACTAACTACATGCAGTTCTGATGTCCTCTAAAGCTGTGGTCTTGAAGTGAGCGGAGCGAGAGCGTTATCTCGCAAGATATAACAACATTTATTATTTATGTGTCTTCTGCATAAAAAAAGCAAAAATCTTTTAAGTAAAACGGTTTCATTTTAGTCTAATCAATGCATTTAAAAACCGTTTTACTTAAAAGTTTTTTTTTACTTTTTTTTGAGTTTTTAGTTTTTTGTATAGTGCACTGTATTCTTCTTGCTAAGACCTTTCAATTGATACCCATATTTATGGGGTTGATAAGAAATAGGTTATCCGCCACTTTGTAGCGGCGCTTATTTTAACAATAACAATTAATGTACATTTTTGTACTGTCACCAAAACTAAAAGCGCATACCAAATTTCAGATCAATCAGTTGACGGTAAGAGGGTGAAATTTCAATTTCTAAATGTGAACCACCAACGAACGAATAAAGAAAACAAACGGGGTAAGCTAAGTAAAACCGTTTAAAAAGGCGTTAATATACAAGTATACGTAAGACATACATATAAAGCTACAAAATATGTAAATGTGAAAAAAGTATAGAGCTTCTTGAATACCAAAATACCGCAAATCAAAAAAAATCCTAACTAATATTATAAATCGGAAAGTGAGTTTGTTTGTTTGTTTGTTCCGCTTTCACGCCGTAACTACTGAACCGATCGCATTAAAAATTTTTTAGACGTAAAGATAGAAGTCCGGATTAAATAATAGGGTACTTTTATCCCGGAAAAAATTGATGTTCCCGAGGGAATGTTCGCTTTATACCGCAATATAACCGAATTCCACGCGGGCAAAGCCGCGGGCGGAAAAGCAAGGCTAACTAAATAATAAACGTCTAAACACATTTTGATTCCAGAGTGTCATGCGTGCGTAGAATAAGAAAAAACAGACAGCGAAATCTCAGTAATAGGGTTCCGTTTTCAGCCCCGGATCTACGATTTTTTCGAACCAGGGCAAAAACTTGATATAGCGCCCCCTCTCGTGAGCGTTTCATTAACACTAATGTACAATAAGTGGCATTTTGGCGCCCCATGAAACTGCCGCCCGGGGCAAGTGCCCCGGTTGCCCCCCGCTAGATCCGGGGCTGTCCGTTTTCACCATTTGGGTACGGAACTCTAAAAAGCACATTTAGAGTTACAAAAAAATATTTTTAGAGACGTGTGATCGTCATTCCAATGGTGTCAGTTCGCTCACTTGGTTACAACGATCGCTCATTTAACAAATGACGGAGCGACACCGGTGAGTGAGTAATATGAGAAAGAATGAAAAAGGTACGTTTATTGACAAAAGTCTAATTGGTCTAAACTCTAAACTAAACCATTTGGAGTGAAGCCACAGTTTCACATCAAAACTAACGCACCAAACTGATCGCCTATGCCCCCGCTTCATAATAACCCCAGCCTTACACAAGCGAGAGCGGTGACTAACTGAACCATAGCCTCAGTACAACCACGACACTCGCGGGACGTACGCGTGTTTGAACGGCCGTGACTTTTTAAAAGTTTTTAAAGGCTACAAGAAGTTCTAAAGGTCTACCATCCAAGGTAAGGATCTTAACTCAAGTTTAGAGTAACTAGAAGTTATTTTTAACTCGTGGATTAAGTTTTGTGGCGTATTTTAACTGTTATTGTGGTCAGTGGTCAAACGTAGAGGAATGTGAGCGGAGGTGGTTTTAACGTGGTGTCTGTTGAAAGTATGAGATGGAGTCATTTTGTTTGTTTAGGGTTTAGGCATTTGTAAGTAAGCAAGTGAAATTAAATTTACATTTTACTTTTGGAGCTGTATTATAGACGTTTGTAAGTAAAATAGGCAAGTGAAATTAAATTTACATTTTACATTTGGTGCGGTATTATAGTGTTTTTTTAAGATATTGTGTTACTAAATACGATGGCCTGTAGGTAAATGTTTTTGTTATGAATTTATAGAATAAAAAATGCTGTTTTGCCATATTATGCAACAAATGATCTTATTTTATTTAAGTTAGGGTGACGGCACCAGTTATGGACGGTTTAAGTTGACAAGCACTAGTGATGGACACTTCATTCATAATTTAAAGACCATAGAGTTGTGAATTGATTGTTGTAAAACAAATGACTTTTCCTTAGTGGGTAGTAAATAAGAGTCATTGTCCATTACTGGTTCTATGTCCATTACCGGTGCGGTCACCCTAATATTAAAATATTGTTAGATAAAATTTGCATGCCTATAAGGCCGATCAAAGTAAGTACAGTTTACTTATAAATGTGAGCTGTGTAATTTATATTTTTATTTCCATTTAAGTTGTTTCCTAAGTATTATTTGATTGAACAGATTTTTTTAGTCCTTTTTTCCGAAATACAGATACATAAGTCACAAGAGTATCAAGAGTATTCTAATGTATAATTCTCGTTCCTAAAAACAAAAACATTTTGTTTAAGATTATTAAGCCATGCATGCCTACTCCGTAGTCATTCCTCCAAGGTTGTTATGAGCATAACGGTCAGTACCTACACATATATGGTTGTATACGTATAACGGCATAGATATAATTTTATATGTTCGTAGACTCGACTTGTCATCGGATTTTTTTGTACGTAGGTAATTACTCGCTATAAGTATATGTTTATTATAAAACAAAGAACAAAATAGGGCAAGTAACATTATACATTACAATAATATAGTATACATTTAAAATAAAACTAAAGTACTACACTAGAAACACCACTTAAAATAAACTAAAACTAAACAAAAAAACCGGCCAAGTGCGAGTCGGACTCCCGCACTGAGGGTTCCGTACAAACCGATTACAACGCCATCTAGTGACAGAT
>BHDV01007411.1:100637-142957 GCA_005406045.1 Adoxophyes honmai
TACTTTACATCGATATTAACAGCACTGGCCAAACTGTGGCAACTTTAGTGCACAATGAACTGTCAAGTTAGTTCGCCTAATTTTGTACTCCACTTTAGCTCTTAGCGACATAGCTACCTTATCCGTACTCATCCCACTGCACAAAGATCAAAGTACATAATATGACGTCATATACTTCGCGTCATGAGACACCGAAACAACTGACGTTCAAAAAACAACACGGCATTGTTCTTTTTAAAGTAATTCTACACTCATATAAATTACCATTAACATGCGTGTTGAACATACTATTATTGTTTCGGTGAAAGGTTAAAGTTTTTTGAAGGTGACATTACGTACATTTCATGTATGCGAAACGTAAAAACCCTACATTGACAGCTGTTTTGACAGTTGAGTCAGTTTGACAGAGGAATGCGATCACGAACCCGAGCGTATGGGTGAAATGCTTTCGTGAATTATGTTATTTTTGTAAGACTTTTAAATAAAAATAAGTCCTTTTGTCACTGCATTTAATAAGTTGCGAGTGTTGCGACCACACCAATGCTTAAAAACCGGCCAAGTTAGAGTTGGACTCGCGCACGAAGGGTTCCGTACAAATGAGAGCAAAAAAAACACGATTTTCCTATGGGAGGCGCGCTTGATTATTACTATTATTTCGTTGTTGTTGTAGTGACAAAACAAACACAAAATCTGAGAAAATTTCAACTGCCTAGCTGTCACTGTTCTTGAGATACAGCTCGTAGAGTGATGACCACTAAAAACGGCTAAAATATCACGTTTTTTTCTAAGGGGAGCACTCCTTAATTACTATTATTATTTTGATTTTAGTATTTGATGTTATAGCAGCAACAGAAATACATCTTCTGTGAAAATTTCAATTGCTAGCCTAGTGACAGACGGACGGACAGACAGACAGACAGCGAAGCCTCAGTAATAAGGTCCCGTTTTCACCCTTTGGGTACGGAACCCTAAAAAATGGTGACAGTACGGAATCGCAATGACGCAACGTATGCATACCTACACCGTTTTTGTGAATAAATATTTTTTCATGTGTAAAAAGCTGATAACTGTGACATCCAAGATAAATTATGTATACCTACACACATACACACAACCACTCCCGTGCTCCCAAATGGTGTAGGCAGAGCACACGAAACGTGACATAGACAAAAACATGATTATGATTATGACTATATATATCACGTATCGCAGCCACTTCTAGCTTAGTTTTAGGTTTGCAAAGATGGAAGAGGTACAATAGTGACAGGTTGCTAGCCTGTCGCCTAAAATATACCTAAACCTATTTCCTTAGTCGCCTCTTACGACATCCACGGAAGAAATGGAGAGGCGTTATTCTATCCCGACACCGACAGTTATATTCTTGTTTATTTAAATAACTCTATAGATAAGCATCAATGAATATTGAATAGAATAGCCGTCCTCGCGTCCGATTGAAGGTAAACTGCATCTAATTTATACTTCATCTTGTTTGAAGTAGGTAGTTATTAAAACCTTTACTGTATTTCTAGGTAAATGCCAAGTCACTGTACCTTATGATTAGCACAGCACGGCGCGAGTGGAGATGGAGGTAGACTATACCTGTCACTGTCTAACTAAAGACGTCAGAAAATGACAGATAGTCGTGTGGTGTCGGGATCAGAATAACACCTCTCTCTTCCGTGGATGTCGTATGAGACGACTAAACAGGTTAACGTATATTTCAAACGACAGCCTAACAACCAGACACTGTTGTATAACCTCTCAACTTAAAACTTAAAAAATATACTGGAAGTGGCCACGAAACGTGATTTTTCATGGCAAGTCTATGTAGCGTTTCGTGGGATGGGGAATAGCACACAACACAACACGAATCGCTATGACATAGGCAGAACGACATGTTTCATAGCCACTTCTAGCATATTCTTTTAGATTTATACTCCGTTATTTTGGGTTGAGAATTTCAACGGACACAATTTGAAATTATCTCTGGAATTCATTAGTAAAACTGGAAATGATTTATGCAAATATACTTAACATTGTTTGTTATAATGTTCTTAAATCAAACATCATCATAATTTGCGCCGATATCTTGGGATTACTCAAAAATGTGTAAGGATTTGACAGTTAAAATTCTCAACCCAAAAAAAACGGAGTATAGAGTGGGCATAATAGTAATACGTTGCTAGCCCATCGCCCACAATACACCAACCCTTTCCCAGAGTCGACTCTTACGACATCCACGGAAGAAATGGAGAGGTGTTTCTTTACCGAAAATATTCGTGTTTTCTGGCATTTAGAGTAAAACCCCGGTGGTAGGAATAAGCTCGTGCACGGTGCGTCAGGATCGCTACCACCGTTTTCCCCGGTACTCCTGACGCAAAGCAGCAGTGCGTGCACAGTTGTAATCTGGCATGGTGGGTAGTAGGAGCTCGTACCCAGTACGTCTGGATCGCTACCACCGTCTTATTTAATATAGTCGGATAATATCTTTATTATCCGTTTATTTCCAGAATTCAAAATGGCCGACGACTCCCAAGTCCGGGCGTTTTACGCGGGAAAGAACTTCTTCATCACGGGCGGCACAGGGTTCGTGGGTCTGTGCCTGATAGAGAAGATTCTCCGGACCATCCCTGACGCGGGGAAGGTGTATCTGCTGATGCGACCGAAGAAAGGGAAAGAGATTTCGGAGAGGCTTGAAGAGTTTCCGAAGAATCCGGTAAGTGTTTTGCAGAGATTGTGCAGAGTGGAAACTGACTTTCGGCCATGGGCTCTGTTTTGGTCGAAAGTGTCGAAACAGAGTCCGAATTTCGACTATGGAATCGGTACGTCTTGTGTGTTCAAAACGATCATGCAGTCGATGACGATTTCATTTGCGAGAACGCGGAATTGTATAGAAACTGAGACAGCGCCGCCAGCGGAAGGTTGGCACAACTGCCGCGGTCGACACGTCACCATACAATTCCGCGATAACTCGCAAACGAATTCGTTATCGACTACATGATCGTATTGAGTCCGTAAACGTACTGAGTCCGTATTTCGAATAGAGAACTCGGCTGAAACAAAGTAAATATTTACCACTAATTTCATAAGTATAAAAAACATATTTACGACTAGTTCCACTACTCAACGGTTTGTGAGAAGTACATACGTAACGTTCACACATTATATGTATTTTTCCATTCTCTAGACACCTTTCTTAAACATTAAAACCGGTTTTTAACCGACTTCAAAAAGGAGGAGGTTCTCAATTCGACCTAATTTTTTTTATTTTTTTTTTTTTTTATTTTTTTTTTTTTTTTTTTGTGTGTATGTTACTCGATAACTCGAAAACCCGTGGACCGATTTTCAAAATTTTTTTTTTAATCGAAAGGGTATAACTCGAAATTGGTCCCATTTGCACGACACCAGGATCTGATGATGGAATCTTGGAGAAATCGAGGGAACTCTTCAAATTTTATATGGAGATGTACGGCGTTTTCGGTAATTTGTTGATGAAGTCAAGATTTTACATTCAGTAAACAGAATACTTTCAAAATATTGCTAACTAGTTGTGCCCGCGACTCCGTCCGCGTGGAATAGTGACAAATTTCCCCCGTTTTTCCTACATTTTCCACTGTTTCTTCGGTCCTATTGGTCGCAGCGTGATGTTATATAGCTTAAAGCCTTCCTTGATAAATGGTCTATCCAACACAAAAATTATTTTCCAATTCGCACCAGTAGTTTCTGAGATTAGCGCGTTCAAACAAACAAACAAACTCTTCAGCTTTATTATATTAGTATAGATTTGAAGTCGGTTTTTTTTTGTTTAAAATTATTAGTAGGTAAGTAAGGTTATTCACGTCGGGTCACTTTTTGTGCAAGTGCCTAAAAATATATTTCGAACTTCGAACGAGACAATGACGTTTCGTTATTTTTAACACTTTTTTTTTCATGTAGGTATATTTATTTATTTCCTCTGTGGTGTTGGGATCGAATAACACCTCTCCAATTCTTCTGTGAATGTCGTAAGAGGCGACTAAGGTTTAGGTGCGCTGCGCTTTAGGCGACAGTCTAGCAACCTGTCACTATTATACCTCTTCAGTTTCAAACCTAAAATGAAATCATGCTAGAAGTGGCTGCGAAACGTGAAATAGTCATAATCATGGTTTTGTCTATGTCACATTTCGTATGCTCTACCACAATTGGGAATACAGGCGTGATTGTATGTATGTATGTATGTATGTATGTATGTATGTACCTATGTATGTATGTATTTATTTACAACTTAGGCATGGTTTTTACAATACTTAATCATGCTTGTTCCCAAATGGAGTAGGCAGAGTACAAGAAAAGTGACACAGGTAAAACCATGAGTATTTCACGCTTTGTTCCCACATCCATCATAATTTCAGTTTAGGAATAAATGAAAGAGATATAATAGTGACAGATTGCTAGCCTGTCGCATAAAATACCTTAATCTATCCTTAGTCGACTTTTACGACATCCACGGAAGAAATGGATTTAAGACTATCCATCTAAGAGTGCACAGAGTTTCATATTCAAAAAGACATACATACATACATATAATCACGCCTATGTTCCCGAATGGGATAGGCAGAGCACACGAAACGTAAAATAGACATACCTAACCATGATTATGATTATTTCAGGCTTCGCAGCCACTTCTAGCATCATTTTGGGTTTGAAAACAGATGTAAGAGGTAGTATAATAGTGACAGGTTGCTAGCCTGTCGCCTAAAGAATACTTAAACCCATTGCCTTAGTCGCCTCTTACGACATCCACGGATGAAATGGAGAGGTGCTATTCTAGACCCGACACCACACGGGTCAAAAAGAAATTCAAAAAGATTCTACAAAATATCCTTCTTTCAACTTTCAGATCTTCGAGACCCTTCTCCAAAAGAATTCAACAGACATCTTCAAAAAGCTGGTTCCGATAGCCGGTGATGTTGGTGAAGAAAACCTCGGTCTTCGCCCGGAAGACCGCCAGATTCTGGTGGACAATGTGCATGTGGTCATCCATTCGGCAGCCACCCTAGACTTTCAAGAGAATCTGAGGCCTACTGTGAAGATCAATGTCCTGGGGACCAGGAGGGTAATGGAGCTGAGTGATCAGGTTAAAGACTTGAAGGTAAGAAGACCAGGGGTATGTCCAGTGCCGTAACTAGGGTGTCAGCTAGAGTTGCCAGGTGTCCCGATTTCCGCGGGACGTCCCGATTTTCAGGGGTCTGGGGACGCGTCCCGATTTGTACTTAATCGGGACGCCAAATGTCCCGATAAATCCATAAAATGAAAAATCTACCTACTTATTGCTAGTTAGAAAAAAAATGCTCTATTTTATGCATCAGCATCAAGTCACTAAATATGTCGAATACGACAAAACATTCAAAATAGTACGTATTATAGTATTACATCATTAGCGCTAAGGTATTGAATTTCAGTTTAAAGGTTTGTTTCGATTCAGGAATAAGATTTGCTTTGCTTGAAAGATCTCGACGCGGCTACTCCTAGCGCTATCTAGTCATAGAAATTTAAATATTATGCTTTTTGTTTGTCCCGATGTACAACCTTAAATCTAGATTTGTTTTACCTTATGTCCCGATTTAAAACAAATCGTACCTGGTAACACTAGTGTCAGCTCAGCCCAGGCACAGGGCGCAGAAATTACCAGACCAGTATATCTAGTTGTATTTCATGCATGCTGCTAGTATGGGCGCAGTTTTCGAGCGCATAAAAGGCTTGTTACGGCACTTTATCATTTTCATTCATTCTTTGTAACTTATGAAACGTAACGTGTCATCGCATTCCCTAAAGGGAAGGCAAATCACACAAAACGTTTTGACAGAAATATGACTATTTCACGCTTCCTAGCCACCTCCAGCTACATTATAAATCCCTCTAAATTGTCATAGATAAGATAGACAATGATCACAACACAATTCAAAATACTCTTTTCATATTTTCCTTTATTGCCATACATGTTTTATAAGCCCCACTTTCATATAATTTCGATTACAACTGATAAGTAAGTCCTAGAAGACCTAGAATTACTTTAACACCGAAATAATTTCCAGGTAATGATCCACGTCTCCTCTGCCTACGTGAACTCCTACCTGCTAGAAACTCGGGAAAAACTCTACGAGAAACCAGAAGACACAGAGAAAGTGCTAGCCTTAGTGGAGACGCTAAACGACGAAGCCCTGCAAGCGGTCGAGCCAAAACTACTCAAGTCCCATCCGAACACGTACACTTTCACCAAGCATTTAGCTGAACATGAAGTTGCTGGGTATGCTGAGAAGTTCCCTTGCACAATTGTCCGACCCAGCATGATTGTAGCGAGCTGGAAGGAGCCCGTACCAGGCTGGACTTGCTCGAAAGTAGGTCCTCAAGGTTTCCTCATGGGAGCCTCCAAAGGCGTCGTAAGGAGACTGCCATTAGCGAAGGAGAACATAGCAGACTACATACCAGTGGATGTAGTAGTCAACCAGCTGTTAGTAGCTGGTTTTCAAGCTGCTAAACAGAAGACTTGCTTGTCTATATACCACTGCACATCATCCACGCAGAAGCCGTTCAGATGGCAAATGATTGAGGATGATATCGGTGAGATAATGCACAAGTATCCTTTGAAGAGCGCGGTCTGGTACCCGCATTTGAAGTTCGTGAATTCGCTCTTGCTCTTCAGAATTTCGGCGCTGATTGTTCATTTTATACCAGCCATTTTGTTGGATCTGATGATACGAGTTACTGGTGGGCGTCCTATTCTCTTCAGATTGCATAAGAATGTTTGGAACTCGCTGAACCGATTGGAAAGATTCATATTCACTGAATGGAAATTCCACAATACGAATTCCATAGAATTGGCGTCGCATTTGAATCAGACTGACAGCAAACTGTTCTATATAGACATTTCGAGCATCAACTGGAAGGAGTATTTCACGAATCTCCATTTAGGAGTGAGGAGGTATTTGAATAATGAGAAGGAAACTACTTTGACTGCAGCGAGGAGTAAAAACATGTTTTTGTTGGCTATTCATGTCGTGTGGCAGATTTTGGTTATGTCACTCCTCTGGTATTTTGTGGCTGCATTGACTGGTCTGACGATGACGCAGTCCGCTTGGTCTGTACCAGCGTTGTATATACTTTACTGCTTTTTGTAGGTCTCTTTCTGACAGTTAAGAGGATAGGAGTCGCACCACTTCTCCATACAAACGTAGTCCCCTGTTTTCTCCCTGAATAATGACACTAGAGCAAAAATTTTTTTTACATTATATTTGTATTTGTTGTGGCTATGCCCCTACGACAGGGGTCACCAATTAGTTTCGCTCGAGGTCCATTTAAGGAAATGAAATGACATTCGCTTTTATCGATATTCCAAATAAAAAAAATAAAAAAAAATGAAAATCGATAAAAGCAAATCGTAGGGGCATAGCCACAACAGATACAAATAATGGTCCATTGATTTTGTATGGATTGACTGCGTTCGGAAAGTCCGATTCGGGATTCCGAACGGAAAAATTCCGTATGTATGTGGCCGGCCTTAAAGGCTCAATCAGACGGTTCATTTTTCTTTCATTTTCGCCTTTCATTCGGTACTATTCACTCGAAATGACACGTCTGAACACAGAATGAAACAAAACTGTCGAATGAATTCACTAGAAAAATGAAGCAATCACTCGGATGAACGTTCATCCGAATGAACCGTCTGATTGGGCCTTAAGCGACTTAAAAATGACAGTTACTATCTGTATTACTTTGGTATTGCCGCCTCCAGTATACTCCGAAGTTTAACGAAGACAGACGAATACGACAGTGTAGCGGCACTTCGGCTAGCCTCGTCAAACTTCGGCTCGTTTCGGGCGACTTCCATTTTGTTGTCGGTTTTTGCGGCGGAGTAAAAGGGCTTGTTTGGGTTCATCGCGATGTTTAAAGGAGTTGCTTTGGACTTTAGCGAAAGTTTATAGAATACTCCGCCGAGAAACTTCGCGGGTAGTGTAGAGGCAAATTATTAAGTATCTAGGTACTATCTATGTCTTATAGTGAATCCATTGTTTTGTGTATGTTCTTGTCTTCGATCAAAATGAGACAACAAAGAAGAAAATTGTATGTTTTTACGCTTAAGAAGGTTGATTTTGTAGAATATTTCTTATGACTGGTGATAAGTAGGTAATTACTTAAATAAATGTTAACGATTTAATTTTTGTTTTTATTTACTTCAGGCATTACAGGTTTGGTTACCATTTCCATGATTATTCCTTTCATCATTTTATTTCCAACGTTTTGTAATTGTAAACCTTCACACTTAGAGAAAAAGTATAAATAAAGTTCCTACCTAAAGTAATAAAATCATCTCCATAATCTATTCTCCATTTTAGTTATACGTAGTTAACTAGTTAGGTAATTAGCTTCCTTTGTAGGTACTCAGTCTTGCTACTTTACGCTAATATTTTCCTTTTAGCAAACTTTAAGAATACAGGTTTATCAACTTTCTTTGCAAATGTAGGTAGAGCGTTTTAGTTCTTCCGCAAAGGTTGTCTATACCTTATCGGTTAAGGTAGTTAAAACAATATAAACAATCTTGACATGTCTTTTTGTTGAAATACACAGTCTAAAAATAAAAATCGTTACACTATACAATTCAATTATGAAAGTAAATGATTTTATCATACCTAAATTGTAAAATGTAAAGTTTTCGATTTATAAAGTGTACGTTTAAATAAAAAGACACGTCAAGATTGTTTACATTGTTTTAACTACCTAAACCGATAAGGTACCTATATGATTCGAAAAAACGTGACAATCAATGCATTTGCACTGACAGTCCAAATAGCGCAAGCGGAATAGCGCGGCGCGGTGGCGTGACGACATGAATTTTCAGTAATTTTTTTTTACCTCGCAAAATGTGATGAAAATTAGTGCATATTACGGGCAGTAAAGAAAGTACAAACCTGAGTCATAAAAGACCTTTGGCATCGGGCTTCTAACAGAATCTCGTTAGTAATATCCTTATTACGGCCCTTAATTCACAAAGCACTATTGATTATAGAGTAAGTATAATCAGGATTGCCAAGTAATGTTATGAGTGGGGTAGATTCGTACTGTACTAATGTACCCCACTCAAAACTGCACGAAAGTACCCCAACTCAAGAAACCAACAACAAAAAATTAAATAAAATTTTTTAAAGATTAATAAAGATTGCTCTGTCTAAACCGGTGGCAGCACTGTCTCCCCACTCCACAGGTACGCGGCGCGTATGAACGGGAATCACGCGTACAAACACGAACACTGTGATGTATTCGATAGCTTAGATATGGCCACTGTACGAATGCTCCTGGTGTACGAACCCTACCTGCTTTCCCCTATAGATTAAAATGTGTGGCGGTTCGGAACAAAGTTGTCAAAAGCGCCACCTATCGTCAAGTAGCGAAAGCAATGTTCACCTATCCTAACGAAAAATGGTGTCTAAAATGAAACAACGTAATAGTTTCTTTACTTTACAGTAGATGTCGCATTTGGAAAACCGTTTTTCACTGAATTATTCAAAGTTCAACATATTTTAAAACTTCAAAATATGTTCTCAATTTCAAACATACATAAAATGCATTCATTTATTGTTCTTGATTACTCGCATAATTTTTATTACGAATGAAATAAATGTAATAGTAAATGACGAACAGCGCCATCGTGCAGACAGTAGTAGAACTTAAGCAACCACAACGTCGTTGCCTTGTTACCAAGAGCTCCGTTTAGATGGCGCTAAAGTGCAATTAAAAAATACATTGACTACTCTACAACAGATGTCGCAATTGCAAAAGATGTGTTTTAGTAAATCCAGTACAATTTTTACAGAATAACTTTCATTTAGCCGATTAAAAACAATGTTGAAGGAGACAGACACTTACTTATTTTAGCCAAAAGAAATACTAAACTTTGTGATGAAAAGGCCGCCTGTTGTGCCCCTAATAATCTTCATCGTGTAGGTAGCCTGTAATATGCCCAGTATACATTTCGGAGTTTTATATTAATCGCCAGAAAACCTTAGTTTTGAAACTGTTGGAAACATAAGAATGTTCCTAAAAATACACTTGCTACTTGAAAGAAATATTATTATTATGAAATAAACACCACACTTCGCATTGATTATTTATTTTTGATTCTTGCGTGCCTGTCGAAGAAGTTGGTATCAACCTCGTGTCGTTTTTGTTTTTTAAACGATGTTTTTATTTGTTATCCAAATAATTTGTCATTATTAAGCAAGGATTAGGATTAGGATTAACAGTGGATTAACAACCCACAAATTCCGATAAAAAGAAGAGGGCGGTTTGATTTGATTTTTTTGAGCCTGGCAACAAAATAACTTTTTTATAATAAATAAACTCAGCTCTTACTTTCTGCCTTATATTAAATTTTCATAATTACTATTATAGCCTGACAACTATCTATTTGGCCCTCGCCATGTTGCGTATTTTCAGTGGTATTAATTTCTTTTACTGGCAATGATTACACTTTGACATCAGACGTTGGATGTCATCGAATGTCACCGATGTAAACAAAACAAAAATATATCGTGATTTAAACGATTTTATCATGAAAATGCCGAAAAATATTCCAAAAGATGCAAGAAAAACCTTTTAAATACGATTAAGTATTTAAAGCAAAGAAAGGACGAAGGATTGAATAGTATTCCATTGAAAAATGTTTTGCAATTGGTTACTGACATGACTGGTACTGACACTTTACAGTGCGGTTGTATTGAACTGGTTAATTGTTATACTTAAACTTAATAGATTTTATTTTCTCATATAATGTGTATGTAGATCCACGATAAAGGAATAAAGGTCTTATAATCGAATCCCAGACTGAACGATTTATAAGGGGACGTCCATAAATTACGTGAGGTGTTTTAGGGAGGGAGGGGGTCGAGTCAAATATCACCTAATCTCACGTTGGGGGGAGGGGGAGTCACGGCAAATATCACGCAATTTTTTTCTTGTTTCAAACAAACAAAAAAACGACTATTTTGGTCCATTTAACCCAGATGCCTAAGGTCTTAAAAAGCGAAGTGAGTAGGTATATGGATGGCGCTTTATATTTGACACTTCATGAGTGTATCCGAACGAAGAAAATTTAAGTTTTTTTTAAGTTACGTCTTCATAGTATTTTTTTCTTTTTACAATAACATTTTGAAAAATCTCGCGTGAGATTTGGGGGGTAGGGGAGGGGGTTGAATAAAATCTCACGACATCTCACCAAGGGGGGTGGGAGGGTAAGAAAACTGAAAAAAACACCTCACGTAATTTATGGACGCCCCCTAATCGAGGTTGGTGGTCCTGAAAGCGACACAACATCTGACGAAGATCAAACTTCACGAGAGTCAGAATATGAAGAATACTTCTAAATATTGAGTATTTGGAATCGAATTTTGACGAATAGGTAATATTACAAAGCTCTGATTCTCTGGGTTAGATCCCCGTGTGGTGCCGGGTTAAAGCCCTAACAGAAATGTTGACCAAACCGCTGAACACACGTTCGAATTTGGTTTGGAGCCAACCAAGTTCGTGGTTCGGACCAAACCAAATTTGGTCGTCTGTTAGGGCTTTTAGAATAACACCTCCCCCTTTCTTCCCGTGGGTGTCGTAAGAGGCGACTCAGGGAAAGGGTTAGTGTATTGTGGGCGATGGGCTACCAACCTGTCACTACAATCTCATGCTTAACTATCTGGTTACCCTGAAATTGCTAAACGTGGCACTGGATTTTTGAATTCATGTGCTCTGCCTACCCCTTTTGGGAATACAGGCGTGAGAATATGTATGTATGTATGTCTGATTCTTTGTAAACAATGTTTTGGTATTATTCAAATATCAACACAAACCAATACACACCATGCTGACTATACATGACGTATGCACATTATTGCCATACGTAAACTGATAGTAACGACACTGTGTCAGGGCTAAATAGATAGTTGTCAGGCTTTACTATATAGATTAGAGAAGATGATGTTGAAGTTTTTCTTAAATATATTAAATTAAATTAAAAAATTCTACCCTGGCAACAGTGAGCATGTCAAAATTAAAAAGTTATCACTGTCATTAACCGCTTGAAAAAAAAGCAACGCGCATCGCTTCTCTTTTGGAATTTATGGTACTGTAACAAGGCTGCCTTTTGTGTTACTTCGCGTAAATGTTGTAAAATTTCGACTGCGAATAGCATCAACAATGCGCGATTAGCGCTCCTAACAACAACGGGGACGCGCTTACTCGATTTTGATAACACGGGCACCCTATTACGGATCAATATCGAGGCTGCGTGATGAACACAAGCGTCACTCACTAATGGAGGCAAAGCCAGGCGTTCACCACCATTGGATGAAAAGCATGATGGAGCCGGCAGGCGGCGAGAAATCAAACGACAACCGCTCAGTTAAACGCGAGAAAATGGCGGAATCCTATAACGGTTCAGAAGTTAATTACGCTCAAAACGACGCCCGTTTCCGTTGCGACGTATGCGACCTTACGTTCGAAGGGCTTGAGTATTTAATGCTACACAAGAAGTTTCACGGGAGTGACAAAGATTCTCAAGTTGTGCGCGAACCGGAGCCGACAACCCACAGGGAGGTGGTTAAAAAACGAAAGAAGTACCGTTGCGATCACTGTGACGTGAAAGTGAACAGCCAGTATCACCTTGATATTCACCGCAGCAAGCATGAAGGTATCACCTCGAAGAAGTTTATCTGTGAAGTGTGTGACCGCAGTTTCGTCGCCGCGCAGTTCCTCAAGTCTCACATGCAAACCCACTCGTCAGTCAGCACCATTAATTGCGAGATATGCGGCAAAAGCTTCACCGGGCAGGCCTACCTGAAACTCCACATGCAGCTCCACAATGATATTAAGAAGTTCAAGTGCTCTAAGTGCGATGAAATGTTCCCAACAAAGAATTGCCTCAAAGTACACATGAAGAAACACACAAAGGTAAAGAACTTCAAATGCGACATCTGCGCGAAGCTCTTTGTCTCCAAGATAACTATGGAGAAGCATAAGCATACTCACGAGGGTCAACCTGTCGACTGTCACGTGAAATGTCCCCAGTGCGACCGCACGATGCATTCTTCGTTGCTTCGCACTCATATAGCTCGTGCACACCCCCCTAACATTGATGATGATGTGAAGCGCCCATACAAATGCTCGACTTGTGGGAAATCGTTCATCGTGAAGATCAACCTGAATCTGCACATCCGTGTCTGTCACCCCGATTTGGCTGAACCCGAAGAGGAGGATGAGGATGTCATGACAGATAACTCTTAGTTTAAATCTTAGATTAGTCACATTTAACCTATCATTGTATTGGATATACATTATACTTTTTTATGCTAACCATTTGTGATGGGTTTTATTTCTTTCTCCTAGTCTACCCTAACACTAACACCATCAATGTATTCCATACAAATAAAAATAATACATAATGTTTTAAGCTTTTGTGATTCTCACTCATATTTATTTGTATTTAAACATCAAGAGATAACAAATTGTGATTAAGTCTTGCGAAGATATAAACAAAAAAAATAATGCTTACATATACATCACACCTGTATTTTCAAATGGTGTAGGCAGAGCTTATGAAACATTACACAATGAAAACCAGGACTTCTTTCATGTTCTGCAGTCAGTTAATAGGTACAGCAGGACCTCTTTAATCCGAACCCCCTCTAATCCGAACGCCCCCTCGCGTTTTGACCCGAGCCCTGCTTTTGCGTAAATTGCGAGACAAAGCATTTTATTTGTCATTAAACACCACACGACAAACCATAATACTGGATATCTTCAAAAAAGTTGAATAAAATATGTAAAGTTTATAGATGAATACAGACTTCGTATTATTTATGTACCTATAAAGTAGTTTTATTTACAAAAATACCCTTATTATCTATATCCCTATAATCCGAACGCTCCACTAATCTGAACGGGGGCAAACTTTTCAGAGTTCGGATTAAAGAGGTCCTGCTGTACAATAGTGACAAGATGGTAGTCTGTCGCCAAACTCACACCTAAACCTATCCTTAGCCGCCTCTTGCGACATCCATGGAAGAAAAGGAGAGGTGTTATTTTAAGCCCAACACCTTACGAGGATAGGAGCCGCACCATGTCTCCATACAAACGTAGTCCCCTGTTTTCCCCGTGAATAATGACATTAGAGCAAAATTTTTTTACAGTATATTTGTATCTGTTGTGGCTATGCCCCTATGATTTGATTTTATTGATTTTCTATATAAAAAAAAAAAATAGAAAATCGATAAAATCAAAATCATAGGGGCATAGCCACAAGAGATATAAATTTAATGAAAAAAAATTTTTGCTCTAATGTCATTATTCATGGAGAAAACAGGGGACTATATTTGTATGGAGAAGTGGCGCGACTCCTTTCCTCTTAACAATAAAAATAAAGTTTGTACCATCGCGAACAGGAATGCAGAGCCACTTACCTGTTTGTAACTTGGTCCTGTAATACTAGTTCAATAGCTGACATCTAGTCTGTCACATCGGTCATTGATTACACGGCTAAATTGCGAACAGTGGCAAGAGGCTCAACAATCCCGGTTCGTGACTGTACCTATCTATTTGTTAGGGCCTGGCCACATGTCCACGACACGACGTCGTATTCGTAAACCGACACGATTTTTGCCGTGAAAATCCACGACGCGCGTCGTGAAATCTTAAGATCGCTGCAAACACAGAAGCTTGCAAATGTGTAGGTAAGATAATTTTAAACAAAAAAAAATACAACTTCTGTGATATACTGAAAGCATTTGTCTAATGAGGGTGACCTTCCATCACCAGCAGGCCTGACTAATTACTGAAATTATAATTTCCAGTCTGCAGGTGCATTCAGTATTGAAAGAATTATCCTTTAACTCCTGAACATTAAGGAGTTGACCTTCCATCATCAGCTCAGTCATATTATTTTTACTGCCAAACGTAAATACTGGTGTAACTTAGAAAAATGTACTAAAAACACTACTTGTGCCTATAAAATCCTGAGGGTTGCCCTCGATTTCCCTCATATTCCATCATCAGGTCAAGATATGCTGACAATGGGACCACCTGAAAACTATATCCTTTCAAACAAAAAAAGAATTTTCCAAATCGGTCCAGGCGTCTTCGAGTAATCAGCGAAAACACATAAAAAAAATAATAAAAAAAACAAAGATCCCGACGAATTGAGAACCTCCTCCTTTTTTGAAGTCGGTTAAAAATAGTGTAAGGAATGTGATTCGAGAATATCGACATCGATACATTGTTCTGTTTGTATCTTTAAGAGCGTGCAAACAAAATTCGGTGATTTTGATGTTTTTCAAATGCTTTAGAAAGCTATAAATCCTTAAGTTTTTAAAGAAAAACTACTGTAACATATAAATAAACTCTTTTTCTAGGGATTAACGGAAAAAAATATTTTATTAGCAACACAGATTTCTTTTACTTAGCCAATTTTTTGAAGGGTTTTCACAAAAATACGCGTCAGAGCTGTCTTTCACTTGAAAATTTTCCATTAAAATTTACCATAAACGATATAAACTTGTTATTATCTGATAGACAATATAGTCTACTGGGGATTAACGGACTAACATGAATCAAATTATTGGTTTTTATTATTCAAATATCATTTTACATAATTTCAAAGTTGAACCATTACTTTATTTTTTTTCTCATTGATTTTAAAGTAATTACAAATGAAACAATTTTATTGTAAATTTACAGAATATGTTTAGTCTAACCATATTTTTTTCATGGCTAAATATGAGTTAATTTACATTTCACGATTTTTTTAACATTGGTCCAAAACCACTAAGGTCAGGTGGGGGAAGAGAAACGCAGGGATAAGAGGGCTCTACAGACCATAATCACTCATAACTCGACGAGTTTTGGTCTGTGGTGCCTCTTACCCCTGCCCTGCCCCTGAATTTCTCTTCCCCCACCTGATCTTATATTACGTTCGTAAAAAATGTGTGCGCCCTCTTAAACTAACGAAACTACGTAACTAGTTGATGCAGTTGTAATCTGCGACGTTAAAGACCACTTACCGCGGTCAGAAAGTTAAACGATTACCGAAATGATTAAGCACAACACATTGAAAAGTAATATTGCTTGTAATTTTTCTAATACATACCTACATACATACATATTCTCACGCCTGTATTCCCAAGAGGGTAGGCAGAGCACATGAATTGAAAAATCCAGTGCCACGTTTAGCAATTACAGGGTAACCAGATGGTTAAACGTGATATTGCGGTGATAGGTTGCTAGCCCATCGCCCACAATACACTAACCCTTTCCCAGAGTCGACTCTTACGACTCTTATCCACTAACCACTAGAACTAATATTTTCCCGCTAAAACACATGTCTAAACCACCAGATCTAGTGGAAAATCCACTAAGTTGGCAACACTGCACCGCACCGGCATTAATACTACGATGTCCGGTGCAGTGGTCGGGAAAATTTCACGACGCGCGTCGTGGATTTTCACGACAAAAATCGTGTCGTGCTCCGACACGACGTCGGTGCCCGGGTGCAGCGGACGGAAAATTTCACGACGCGCGTCGTGGATTTTCACGGCGAAAATCGTGTCGGTTTACGACTACGACGTCGTGTCGTGGACATGTGGCCAGGCCCTTATTTGGCTGTTATGTACAGTCAGGGCCTTTAATTCATGAGCCACCATGGAATCCCTTCACAGTAAACCCATCAATTATCAAGGGAAATTGTAATGACTTCTTTGAAAAGGTTCCATGGTGGCTCATGAATTAAAGTCCTTGACTTGAGTGGTGTGTTAATGATTTAAGTGGTGGAATAAGTCACTGTCTGCAGACATACAATGACGCCTATGTTCCCAAATGGGGTAGGCAGAACACACGAAATGCAACATAGACAAAACCATGACCATTTCACGCTTCTTGGCCACATCTAGTACATATTTATTTAGTTTTTGAGTTGGCAGGTACTATGTTTTGTGGTAAATTCTGCTAAATAAATTTACTATCAAGCTAACTTCATAAAAGTTGACTACTTATCACTAATTTCTCTGGGAAAACTTTTTGTGTTTTTGGGACTAGTGAAAAACAGGTACCTTTTAACGTATGTTTACTATTTCTAGTTTTAGTATTTGAGACAGACATAATTTTATTTGTTTTTTTATTTTATTTTATTAACATTTAAAGTGACAATAATGAATAAATTTACACAAGGGCAACTAGAATAATTAATTGTAATAGCTTTGAAATAATTTAATGTAGGTGCTAATACAGGTTAGCATGAATAATTTATTTGTTCACAATTTAAATATTTAATTCTACTGGCTGAATAATTTACACCTTATTCTTCTTTTTTGTCAACTTCTGCTGACTCTGTGGTCGTTTCCGCCTCGTTTTCCTGAACTTCTTCGGCTGAATTCTCTTGTTTCTCTAATTCGGCCTTAGCTTCAGCTTCCCTGGCCGCTTCCTCTGCCGCTTGCTATAAAAAAAGGGATTTTTTTTAATTTGACGCAGGCTGAAATAATCTGCCCTTAATAAGGTGACCTTAGCCACAGCTTTGGCTATTCACCGATAGATAGCGTTGCCATACAAATTTATGCAACATGAACTGGATTTTTAACGTTTTTAATACAAATTTTCCTTTTGAATCACAACTACTAGATCAAAAAGAAAACTGGTTAAGAATAAAAATCAATCCATCCTTGTATTGCAAGAGAATAGATGAGACCACATTATCTTTTCTTTGTTAAAATTTACAATGCATTTCGTGACGAAACAATGCTAATATTGAGCCACAGAAACCTAAAAAATCCAAAGTCGACTAAGTTATTTGATTCAGTTTCTGAAGGGTACAAGGCAAAGGCATAAATTAAACGGAATTTAAAAGTAATAAATCAAGACAATTCGACCTAGCATGCTATCGAGACAGGTCCTTCATTTTTTTTCTTCAAAGATTTTGTTTTATTTGAATTTAGTACCTAAAGTGTTTTAATCTTTCAGATTCTCACTCATATTTATCTATTAGTAGGAAATATTTTTTCTGTGTCAAATTTCTGTGAGTAAATGTATTTCTTTCTTTCTTTATATTATTACGAATTCCACGAGCTATCCTGTGCCTGAACCTACCTCAGCCTTCCGCATATCTTCTTCCTTCTTCAACTGCAGTTCTTTGCTGATCTCTCTGATGAGCTCCAATTCCTTCTGCTGCTGCGGACCAAGGGGGTCGAAGACCTTGACCACATCAGCGTCCGGATGGTTGATGCCCACTAGGAACGCGTCGTACCGTTTCCGGAGCTGGTCGAACCTTGGCCTTGGGATTTGTTCGTACATCTTGTTGGGGGCCATCTTGTTTCTAAAAATTATAAATTTCCGGTTAATATGGCTAGCTTTCCGTAACCAAAAGGTGAATTACTGAGACTTTGCTGGCCGTCCATCGCCAGGGGTACACGAACCGTGCTAGTAAGACTATTGATTTTTTTATAGATTAAGTATTTCTGTTGTGGGAATAACAACCAAGATTAAAATAAAGTAAAAATATTGTCTACGGGGGGCTCCCGTACAAAAAAACGTAATTTTTTGCAGTTTTTGGTACGGAACACTTCGAGCGCGAGTCCAACTCGTTCTTGGCCGGTTGCTTTTTAAAATATTTTAGAAGTAGTCAATGACAATAGTTTCAGAAAATTACAACTTTGTGACGATATTTTTGGCGTTTTTGTATTCATGGCACACAAAGGGACTAAAAGTTTTTGTGAAAATTGACGAATTTCGATACCCAAAGGCTACACTTAAAAAATCTCTTAATTTAAAATTAAATATCACTTTTTTAAACGTTTTATCTGGTTTTTTTTTCTAAAAATCAACACTAGCAAATTCCCTTTCATATATTATGGAAATATTATATCATTCGATAATCCTTCTTTTCTAGCTATTTAAATATAAATAAAAAAATATATACCGGTACTGACGTTCTCGTTCACTCGCAATCAGGGGAAGTATGAAAACCTACTGATTGAAAAAAAAACACGTAAACACATTATTTTTCGACGAGCCAGAGGTTGACAACCTTTTCCTCTTCTTTTGACTTTAAGGTCTTCTGTGGTCCAATAATGACAACTATTTGGTAATTTATATATACAGGGTGATTAGCGCATTGATGCCAAAATAATTTGGCGAATAAAAGGATTCATTTCCTATATAGGTACTCGTATTCAATCCGCACAACACGTTACATGCCGGGCGATTACTTTTATATCCAATTTTATAGGCACCAAAAAACCCAAATCACTACATTTAAACTCAATTAAAAAACCTATTAGGTGTACCCTCAAAGTAAAAGTTTAATTTTGAAGTACATTGATATGGCATGTAGGGTTATACCAATTCTTTTTTTTACTGTTGCTATACAAGCGCGTACTTTTTAGAACATAACCTGTTATAATTAAATATTTTCCTTTGTAACTTGTTCAAAGTAACGTGGATTAATTTCAATTAATAGATCCATGCGTTTCTTAAAAAATGAAATTGACGGACAGACATACAGAAAACGAAGTGATCTTTTCTCCTTTGAGAATTATTTTTCCCTTGAATGTAAGGAACCTAAAAACTATACTGGACATATATCAACCTGCCGGCTTAGCACATCAAGGCGTGGGTAAAGATACGCGCGAGATAGACTATACCTGTCACTGTCCAACTAGAGACGTCAGAAAATGACAGGTAGACTATCCCGCGCGCGAGACAACTAGAGTGTTGCGGTGCTAACAAGCCAAATGTAAAAATATCGCGTAAACCACTGGAAGAGAAGATTTAGTATGAAATACACAGGTCCATTTTTTTTCTTTTACATCGAAAGCTCCGTGATTTTTAGTAAAATACATACAACATTTCAAAATTGTAGAAGACAAAGGTCTACAATACGAAAACCTCAAATGGTAAGTCAATAGATAAAATCAAACGAATGTTGCCAACCACTGGGGTCAGACGTTAACCTAATTAATAAAACTTCAGTTGATTTATTTAAAGTTCAGTCGAGTTCTTTATTTGCATACATTGACTTCCTAATGATGGTTAAATCATTAAAAATACCTTTCCGTAGACGATGATTCTTCCACGATTCAGTATACAGGGAGACAAAAGAAATAATCATTTCACATAAGAACAACGATCGTGAGTTCATTACCCCGCTATATTAGACGAAATACTCCATTTACAAAACAGTAATAACAATACCGTGTGGTTTCAGCTTTAGAATATCACCTCTTCATTCCTTTTGATGTCATGAGATGCGACTAACGACATCTAGTTAACCCTTTGGTTACATACATACATACATATACTCACGACTGTATTCCCAAGAGGGGTAGGCAGAGCACGTGAATTCGAAAATCCAGTACCACGTTTAGCAATTTCAGGGTAACCAGATGGTCGAACGTGAATATTGCAGTGACAGGTTGCTAGCCCATCGCCCACAATACACTAACCCTTTCCCAGAGTCGACTCTTACGACACCCACGGGAAGAAAGGGGGAGGTGCTATTCTAACCCGGCACCACACGGGGCCCTTTGGTTGAGGTACGATTTTGACCGACAAGCTAGCAACCTGCAACTACATCTATTTAATCAATTTGAATCTAAAATTATGCTGAAAGTGGCTAGGAAACTTAAAATAGTCATGGATTTGACTATGTAACGTTTAGTGTGCTCTACTTATTCCATTTGGGATACAAGCGTGATATTCATGTCCAAAACACTTGAAAACAGTATTTACAGAGCAACTTAAAATACCAAGGCGGAAAAGCGAATACATATGCGCTCATATTTATGAATATAAGTAGGTACATACAACATATACGTATGTAAGTAGATAATGCTTTAATATTCCGGTGGCTGTGATTTATTCGCAAAAGGCATCCTCAGTTCACCGTAGTAACATATTTACACCAAGTTTAGTATGAAAAGTACCTATCTAGATTCATAGAGAACAAGTCATGAAGTCATATAATATTATTACTCTATCCATAGACACTAAATTTCAACGCAAAACTTTTAGGAAAACAAAATAAAAAGTATGAGATAAATAATAAAATTAGAATTGCTTAGTACACATTTAAAAAAAGATAACCCAAACTAGGTTGATGAGACTTTTTTTCTTAAAAAGAAAATGCGTAAAAAGGAACGCAAAATCACCCCTACGAATAATGACTCACTCGTTTCACCCCTCACGAGCGGCTCCGAAGTTTGACGACCTCCCCCGAACCGCGGCGTACAAGCCCGCACGGAAACATACCAAATTCACAATTATTATGTAACACACTAGTTTTATAAATAAAATAAATATTTAGTGAAATGTTTTTGATGGTACTGTGCCCAGTTTGGTTAGAGTGCGGTGTCGAGTTTGTTTATTACAGCTATTTAAGTGACACCAGAATATATTGATTTTCCTATGCCTGACTGTGTATGCGGAAAGTGATATTACAGTGCATATAATATATATACAAGTGGTGAAGTGTTTTTTTATAGTAAGTGCAACAATCTGTGTTGAACGCTAATTTAGAAAAAAAAATCCGGTCAACGGGATATTTCAGTGCCTTAGATATAAAAAAAACAAGCGCAAAAATCAATTCAAAACGCATCAACAAAATTTATTTTTATTTTTTAATTTATAAAACAAAGACCATCCAAAGCTGAAATGTTTAAAAAAATTACATCATTTACAATATTTTTGTAGACGCCATATTCAATTAAATAATATATTATTTTATTCAGTTACGCCGAATTTTCGGTGTTTATTTGTTCCTCCAACGGTATGTATTGATAGTAAGATCAATACTGCGTCCAAAGTTGTAGGTGGATACTATTTTTAACTCCGCTAAATGCCTTCATGCATCTAGCCTTTGCTTGCGTCGGAAACAGCCTAGGCGATAGATAGTTTTGACAGACCATATCAGATTCTATTTACTTTATACACCTAAAATATATCACGAAATGTTGCGATATTTTTAAAAAATACTATACAACATTATATTGACAACCTTCGAAGTATATCACGAAGAGGTTGATATACATTGAAATTAAATGCAAATACATTTCAACAAAACGAATGAGTACTAAGAACTAAATGACAATGATACATCAAAAACTATGGAAATCTAACTAAATATATTTCCTAGTTCCTCCGAAGACGTCATTGTTCGATATATTAGATTATAAGCGCACAGAAATATGATTTGACGGTCAATGCCACTGCGTAAATTTGACGTATTTATCCAGAAAGGAACCAACCCACACGATGATAGTTTTAGATAAAGAACTTTTGTTCTCAAAATAAAACTCAAAATTCAAAACTATCATCGTGTGGGTTGGTTCCTTTCTGCATAAATACGTCCAATTGTGCTTGTATATAAAAATAAATGTATTTAGTTAAAGTTTATACCTAACGTAATACGCACCTTCGTTTTAAATTCAATTACCACGAACTAGCGCGCTTCCGTTTTGAAGGATCTATGTACATATTTGATTAACTCGTTTGGAGATCATTATGATATTAAAAACGGTAACAATTCATATACAGTACCTCTAGTAAATAAATAAACCATTTTTTGAAATTCGTATTTGTATCGAATCAGAGTGTTTCTGTATTTCGGTATTATTTGTCGGTGACGTAGGTAAATTTTAATTTGCTATGAAACACAAAAATATGAATAATCTAATAAACCTACATTACATAATTTACAATTCAGTGAATGTACGTCAAACCAGTCAAACCAACGGTTGTAGAACTTTTTGATTGCTGTGGGCAGAAAATTGCAGCAATTTTCCTCAAGAATCATTGCGAAGTAAGTAACGATCCACCTCAAAGATAGAACGAAGTATTTTCTGTCACAAATCCGTATTTATAATCTGCACTCTGAACGTTTCGTAAAAAGCAATCAATATAAAAAAATAATTGAAAAGGTTGACGGTCCCTGTAAATTTAAGATAATAGCTTTGATGATAATTATTATGGCCTTCAGTAATATAAGACAACTACTTTTTGCCACATAACATAAGTACATACATATTATCGAACCTAATAAATCCCCGCAATTCATAGAACCTATTTTATGTAAACGTAATAGTGACATTGCAGTGCTTGACAAAGGAAATCTCTATTATATGTATATGTCGGCGGCTGGCCGGCGTCGTCGTGATTATGACCGTCCATGTAGAATTGTTTTGATGAAAACGAATAGAATAATTGAATCTATTTATTATAACGGTGTTTTATGATACGACGTTCAACGAGAATGATCCAGATTTAATAATTTGCAGTCCTTAAATACTACGTAACAAACAATTTACCTGCACTCAGGTAATGAACGGTAGTCCTTAAAAACTAAGTAACAAACAACTTAACAATAGTCCCAATACCCTTTCACTGCACTCAGGTAATGCCACTCGATGATCAAAACAAGTGACGTCACATATGTCTACCGTAAATTAATTCAAACTGTAACGAACTTCACTTTACGTTCAACACTTATAATATCACTTCAACTCTTATTCAACTAACTTTATACTTAATTTATTCAATACAGTCAAACAATAATTTTACATTTTGATAATTACTTATACTAATAACATTATTCTAAATAAATAAAACTGATATGGTAGGAACGCCGCCCATATATATTATGACAACGTTCATAATAACTATACCTATAGTAAAAAGTAAAGTTCTTCATCGTATCTTGTCTCCTGAATGGATTCCAATACTATTTAAGTATTTGTTGCTACTCTTATATGTCGTGGTTGAAACTGGGAGATTATTGGAAAGACAAGTAGCAAACGGATAGAAATATAATTTGTAGACTGATACTATTACAGAAGGTTAGGAACCACGCGGATACCGGTAGGGAACGAAAGAGGCGTGCTGTATAGGCTAACGCTCTGTGCGGACTAATGCGCGTTGGCCGGTATACGCGTGGCTTACATGAAACGCTGACTTAGCTGTATGTAGCTGTCGCTACATATTTATTATATTTTTCTCACAATATTTACCTAAAATAAAAACATGCTTGAAAAATATAAAAAGTGGATAAAATCCTGACAGAAAGAGCTTATACAACAGTTTATACTCAGGACCTAGTATGTCATCAAACAAGGTTTCTAATTTAATTACCTATATTTGAAGTCTTTAGTACAGAGTCGCGTGTCAAAGAACGATTAGTTTTTTTAGGAATTTTACCAAATATACCATTAATACTTTCATTGTGGTTCAGTAACAAGAATTTACCATCAAAGCTACTTATTCCATCCATTCTATAGTCATCAATTAACCGTGCTTTACGTAAAACTTTCTTTTATACTTATCAGATTTAAATACTTAACTAAATGTACCTAGACAAGACGACGTCAATCGATGAATAAAATATACATATATAGATTAAGTATCTCATTAGACTATCAAAATTATTACTTATTGTATTAAAATAAATTAGTCTAGTTTAAATTGCAACTACCTATCGTTAACGTTGGAATGTTACATCTACAAATTAACCTCCGACAGTACTCGGTTAGCTTGAACACATTTAGGTACAAGGCATTATAGGTTTTTGATAGTTTTTTGAGAATATTAGGGAAACAATTTTGTTATATAAAACACCATGTAAGAGTCTTATTTCATAGTTACCGATTGAGACCTCTTTTAATATCTTCTAGAACAAGGATTTTACTGTTGATCATAAAACTGCATCTACTTTAAGATAACCTATACCTAATTTCCAATTATTTTTATAGCTTCTATAACTTTATTCCCCAGTGAACTATTTTCTTATAGCTTTGTTCGACATGTTTCGGGATAGTGACAGTCTATAGCCCTTCATCTAGGAGTAAAGGCATAGTTTCATCGAGCACGAGCAGCCACGCGGACAGAGTGGTAGCATGCAGTGCGCGTTTGACAGCTGTCACCGTGACTCCTAAATGAAAGGCTAAAACTACTAGCTAGCTAGGCTAAAACTAGCCCAAAACATGTCGAGCTTAACTCGATTTTAGACATGACGATTATGTGTTACGGTTAGTATAGTTTCACAATCAAAATGTTCGAATGATCTTTCGTTCAAAACTGAAACAAGACATTTTAAGTATTGACATCGGACTGGGAAAGGTTTTGCAGCGACTTAATGAAAGTTTAATATTGTATGAATATTAATCGATGACTCTGAGTACGGCATTAAGATCGAAGCCAGTTGGAACGTTAGCACAGCATCTTATAAAAGTTTGGCACGATACCAACATGGTAACTAGAGCTTTTGTTCCCTGCTTTTATACGAAAATTATCTTTATAGCTCGTCTCTGACAGCCATTGGTGCTAGTTTTTGAACTAATTCGAACGTTGTGTTACTTTTCATTTGAGTGGTAACAAAAATAAATAAATTGCATGGTGGTTGCAGTTGTGGAAAAAACTCCAATAAGTACAGAGATCTATCTCCAAACAGGTACTGTCCACAAAGAGAAAGTTGGAAGTCATATTTATGCAAACGATCTTCGAAATTTCGTTAGCGCCAAGTAGAACACGTTGACAGTTGACGTAGATGACGTTTGTCGGTGAAGTTGTACTACTTGACAATAGGTGGCGTTTAGTATTGCTACACCGTTTTATGGTTTGATTCTAAATCTACTATTGAGCAGTAAGACTTAACTATGATTACAATTCAACGGTGCAATTTTAACTTTTAAGTGCTTGTCTATATTTATTTTATTATGTAAAATACAATCAGCTTTGCCCTTTATACAACTAAGGCACTGAAATAACCTTACAAAACGGAACTTTTAAACCGAATTCCAGTGCCCAAAGCGTTATGACAAAATTAAAAAGTAAAAAGCCACAGACTTACGACAGTTTGCGTCCAAAATGATCCGGGCCTGGTGTTGAGCGAGAATGGAGGCCGGGGCGACCACATCCACGGAGGCCTACCAGTATGTGGGGCCGTTCAGACTGGAGAAGACCCTGGGAAAGGGGCAGACAGGTAATTTTTGAACATTACACTACCGTGAGACTCACTCATCTTGAAAAATACTGATAACTCACGTTTGTAAACATAAAACTACCGTGAGACTCACTCACTGGTGAAATCACTCATAGTGGGTGTGCGTCTCTCCACCGACGTGGCGCGTACTTCCTGATGGGACATGAATTGGCCTGAAACATGTCGAGCTAATCTCGATTTAAAAACGTGAGTGGATTCGTTTATTTAAGTCATGTTTTGAACTGAGTTGAGCTCAACATGTTTCGGGCTAATCCGTAGCCCTTCATCTAGGAGCCTCGACGGCTGTAGCTGCCAAATGCGCTAAACTCGGTATTAGACGTGAGTTATCCGTATCTTTTAAAATGAATATATTTTCTTACTTATAATATATACACAGATTCGCGCCCGTGTTCCCAAATGGGGAGACAGAGTAGACAGATAAACTTATACAAAATCATGATTATGCCTACTTCACGCTTCGCAGCCACTTCTAGCATAATTTTCGATTTGAAAACAAATGTAAGAGGTATCATAGTGACAGGTATTCCCTACGGGGTAGTCTAAGGGCACGAGACGTTAGGACTAAATCAAAATCACTTCGCAGTTCGGAGCCACTCAACTATTGAGCGTTTTAATTTTTTTGTAATAGACTTAAAGTAAATTATAATTTTTAACATAAAACTAGCAAGAGACTCAATCATAGTGAAATAAAACAGATACACATTTTTAGCCCGAAACGCGTAGAGCTAATCTCGAAATCAAAACGCGAGTGTATATTTTATTTCACTATAAATAATTATTGTCTCCACTCCCATTAGCAGTATGCTAGACCTACTAGCAAAATTTGTGTTACAGCGCCATCTACCGGCCAGTAGCGTATTTTATAACTTAAGTCAAAACATCCCAAAATTTTTAATTAGCAGACTAGTTGTTGTAATTCTGCCTAGAATAGACAATAATAAAAAAAACTCCTTAGTCCTTCAGTTAGATTTCAAAAAAGATAGTAGGTAAAGTAAATGCTTCAGTGCTCGATACTGTGTGTACAGTCAGCCGCAGAGAAAAGTAGCCTTCACCCATACATTTTTTTTATTACTAGGGAGTTATTTTTCTCTGCAACTGGCCGTTCATATATGATATATGGATTCCCGAGGTATGTATGGCTAAACTTCCTTAGTCGCATCTTACGACATCTACGGAAGAAATGGAAATATTTTATTATATACCGAAACCACACAGTTTTGAAATATCATGGTCTTGTTAATTTACTAATATGTCATTTTTCTTGTGCTCTACCTACCCTATTTGGGAACACAGGTGTGATTGTATGTATGTTTTGTATGTGTGTTGCGTTATAAAATATCAAAATACTGATCCTGATTTCTGTTCAAATAAAACTACTTCCATTACACAATCCTACTAAATACTACATACATAAAATCACGCCTGTATTCACAAATGGGGAAGGCAGAGCACAAAAATCAAACTACATACACTATGACTATCTCACGTTTTGTGGCCACTTCTAGCATACTTTTTAGGTTCAAAGTTGGCACATATAACAGTGACAGGTCGCTAGCCTATCTCCCAAAATATACCTTAACCTATGTCCTTAGTTGTCTCTTACGATATTCTTAGAAGATGTAATACTACATTTCTATAAAGATGCTATGAGTAAATCTAGAGCAAGTATGTTTAGGATTCCCCTCATAGATGTCTGAGAACGTGATAATATCTAGGAATCCTAGGAATTCGCTCGACAGTGGAATGTTGGAACCAACGTTGGCGCCAACACTCGGCAAGGTTTGACTTCTAAGTATGTCGTCTTTTGTTTCTTCCCATGCAGTGTGAGATTCGAATATAGATAGTTCAACTAAGTTGTGCGGGGGATGGCATTTATTTTCCCAAAATCGTTTTTTCTAATAGCAATTTTTCCATTCGCATTTTTTCCCACATTTCTTTTTACCCAGTTTTGTTTTTTACTAAAGCTTATTTTCAAAGTAGCATCTTTTTCCAGTTAGAAGCGACTCAGAAACGTAGGTAGGTTTAGGTTATGTTAAGTTTTCATCGGCCCGGAGGGCCAAAATAACGTAGAAATAGGAGCTCCGTCGACATTGTTTCTGTGTCGATTCTAACTGGGAAAAAATGCTACTTTGAAAAACTAGACTGGGTAAAAAGTAATTTGGGAAAAAATGCGAATGGAAAAATTGCTATTAGAAAAAAAGATTTTGGGAAAATAATCGCCATTCTCACTGTCACTGCATGCAAATGAAACCTGTGTATTTACAAGCGCACGCACCGCACACATAGCACCGCGCGCACAGCTGAGTTCAACTATCCGTAGGCATGTGTACGGACAGCTGCAGAGAAAAGTAACCCCTAGTAATGAAACATCGTATCGGCGGGGGGTTACTTTTCTCTGCAGCTGACTGTACATTCACCACGGACAGATGTATTCCCAAATGCGGTCCCAATTCAGATTTTTCCGTTGAAATTTCAAATAAATTAAATAAATAAAAAATTAGGCTAGCAACCTACAGTTACTTTAGCTTTATGCTGGGGCCACACTAACGGGAAATGGCATTAATTATCGCGATATCATATCAATCATATGGTGAAAACACTTTTTAACGCGATAATTAATGCCATTTCCCGTTAGTGTGGCCCGGGCATTAGATAATAACATAGTAGTGTTCTTGTTACGTTTTGCCGTTGAACGATCCCATTCCACAATAACCTTTTATCGCGACGTCCGTCGACCCACATACATTGAGAGCCTGGAGTAGGTAGACAGCTTTTTGCGACCTATTTCTGCCAATCGAAGCCGGGAAATGCAATTTCATATTGCACGTTAGTTATTGGTTATTGGGGTTTTGTACGTTTACATCTTGTTTTTTAGGTATTTAAAACAATGTGTGGTATCGGCTTTAGAATAACACCTCTCTTTTTCTTCCGTGGATGTCGTAAGAAGTGACTAAGGAAATAGGTTAAGGTATGTTTTAGGCGACAGGCTAGCAACCTGTCACTATTATACCTGTTCTACCTATTGTCAAATCTAAAATTATGCTAGAAATGGCTGCAAAGCGTGAAATAGTCAAGATCATGATTTTATCTACTTATGTCACGTTTCGTGTGCTCTTCCTACCCCGTTTGGGAACATAGACCTGATTGTATGTATGTACGTATGTATATATGTATATAACCGCAATATCACTTTTAACCATCTGGCTACCCTGAATTTGCTAAACGTGGCACTGGATTTTTGAATTCATGTGCTCTGCCTACCCCTCATGGGAATACAGGCGTGAGAATATGTATGTATGTATGTATGTACGTATGTATGCACAATATCCGCAACGGGTGCTACCCATGCTAAACATGCCCATACCCATGCTAACTGGCTAAGACCGTATATACTTGTACTATGTGTATGTATTATGTTATGTACTTGATTGCCTAATAAAGATTACTAATTAATGTGTGAGTGTGACCTTACTAACGCATTTTTTTTGCTAACATTTATGTTTCTTTCCAGGGCTGGTTAAACTCGGCGTCCATTGCGTTACGGGGAAGAAAGTGGCCATAAAGATCATAAATAGGGAAAAGCTTAGTGAATCTGTGTTAATGAAGGTAAGTCTCTTATAATAATAATAACCCAGCCTATATACATCCCACTGCGACAGGCCTCCTCTCAGTATAAGAGGGCTTGGGCTCTAGTTCCCACGCGGGCCCAGTGCGGATTGGGAATTTCACACACAACATTGAATTACTTTGTTGTTGTGTGTAGGTTCCATCACGATGTTTTTATTCACCGAATAGCTCGTAGTACTCAAATCTCTTATCTAGTCTTACAATCAAAAACCAGTTAGTAATTGTATGTATGTACAGTCACGAACAGGGATTGTTGAGCCGCTTGCCACTGTTCGCAATTTAGACGTGTAATCAATGACCGATGTGATAGACTGGATGTCACCTATTGGATTAGTACTACACGACCAAGTTACAAACATAGGTAAGTGGCTCAACAATCCCTGTTCGCGATACCTACTACTCAAACTTGATGAAACGAAACCCAGTTTCACAGTGTTGCCAATTTAGCAACTTTGTCGCTAGAAGTGATGACAATTGCTAAAAAAAATGTAAAAATATTTTTGACAAAATTAGATATTATACATTATTGCGCCAAGCGTGAGCGTGACAAGCTAAGTTCAAGTAACAACTGGTGAACAGCACCGTGTGTAAATATTACACTTTTTTTTATCGAGATTACCTCTCTATGTTTCGTGCCAATTAACACGCGCATTGTCCCGATAATAAGCTTCGAATTGGCCCGAAACATTTAAAGTTAATCTTAATAAAAAGACGTGAGTGTCTCAGTCTTCTTTCACTCTTATCTAGTCAGTAGTCACTTAAAACATTAAAAAAATGTATTTTTTTATTTTCAGGTGGAACGGGAAATAGCTATTATGAAATTGATAGAACACCCACATGTCTTAGGATTGTCCGACGTTTATGAAAATAAGAAATACTTGTAAGTAAAGCTATTATTTTATTTTTTTCTTGATTGATGCCTAAATTACTAAAAATCTGAAGCACTATCGAATAAATTGACTTTAGACCCACCAGAGAACGACACAATAAACGTACACCTACTTTATAATGATTTCCTTTGTCAAGCAATCAAAGAAATGCAGCATTGCTGACATTTATCGTAAATAAATTCTATAGTGGGTCTGGAATCTATTGGTTCGATTGTACATAGTTGACAGCTTTTTGCGTTTAACATTGAAAAAAAAAACAGTTTACACTAGTTCCTCCTACTTACAAATAGATGGCGTTAATCGCAACTTTTATATTACTTCGGACTAGCATAGCGCTATAGTGCAACCACTGAGTAAAGTGTTGGCATTATTTTAAAACAGATGGCGCTGTGAGTAATTCTTTTTGCAGGTATTTAGTACTAGAACACGTGAGCGGTGGCGAATTGTTCGACTATTTAGTGAAAAAAGGCAGACTGACGCCAAAAGAGGCGAGAAGGTTCTTCAGACAAATAATTTCCGCATTGGATTTCTGTCATAGCCATTCGATATGGTGAGTTCTAATTTCTTACTAAAAACAGTAGCACAATCAAGGAATATCCTAACTCATCATGGGACCTTTTCATAGTAAATGGCGCAAGGATTTTCCTTCTCAAGTAATACGTTGTCACTTTTGTGTTTTTGTGTGAAAAGGAATTTAATTCCTTGACTTGTAGTAAAAGTACAACCGGGATAGGGAACCTACAGTTTTGCCCTCGTGACATGTAGTATCTATCTTCTTCTTTTATTATAATCTGTATTTTGTGGTGAAGCCGACACAAAAAGAGTAGAAATTAAACGAGGGCGCCACTGTTTTGGCAAACGTTGCTTTTCTGACGATATTAGGTATCTTGGATATGGTTACAATTTTGTGTGAAAAATTTAGTTCTTTTCTTATCCATTTTCTACACTTTTTGAGCGTTCTATAGTCATCTAATTCCTCTAAAAAGAGCAGGACGATTTATTCATGGAATTGAGATTCTGCTTCTACAAATTAATGCTTTCAGTATGTATTTAAAAAATGTCTATTTTTTTAGCCACCGCGACTTAAAACCCGAGAACCTTCTACTAGACGAGCGGAACAACATAAAAATAGCGGATTTTGGTATGGCGTCGCTACAGCCGGCCGGGTCCATGCTAGAAACGTCTTGCGGAAGCCCCCACTATGCTTGCCCTGAAGTTATACGGGTAAGTTGATTTCAGCGCCATCTAGCGACGAGTTTCAGCACATGTAATCCATAAACATTATAAACTTTTTCGTTTGTTTTTTTTTTTATTTTACCTTCCTCTCCTGGTAGTTTTATTTTGATTATGTTTCAATTTTATTTTAAAAATAGGTACTGTATTAAACCAGTCCATATTTACGTTTGGTTTATGATTTCGAAATTCCTGTTCCCAAATTTTATGCTAACAGAATACTTCTGGCCTAAGTTATTGCATAATTTGTAATTCCCTCATTAGTTTGGCTACTCACTAAGAGATGGCGGTTTTTCAAAAACTACGTAACTTACAGAATTTAGCGCGACATAATTTCGGACTAGTCAATAACTACCTACTACTAGCCCGAAATATGTCGAGCTATGGTTTAGACCTTTAGGTACTTAAAAGATGGTAAACAATCTTGACATGTCTTTTTATTGAAATACACAGTCTAAAAATCAAAATCTTTACATTTTACAATTTAGGTATGAAAAAATCATTTACTTTCACAATTGAATTGTATAGTGTAACGATTTTCATTTTTAGACTGTGTATTTTAATAAAAAGACATGTCAAGATTGTTTACCATCTTTTAAGTACCTAAAGGTCTAAACCATAAATACGATTAAGACTCGAGTACTGACTGTTGCTCGTATAATAAATATTGTTTGCCAGATACTTATATCGAAATAGATACCGCGAGTTCCTGCATTTGTATGAAAACCAAGCGTGCCATTTAGAGACCAGGTGCAGGTAGAGACCTACTGCAACGTCACATGCCCGCTTTAGTCATGGTCATGGGAATTACAGTCAGAGTGAAACCGATTCAAAGGTGACGCCGTCTTATTCAAGTTGTCCTGTCTCTAGGAAGTTAAACCTTTATGGATAAGTATCTAAGTAGTACAAGACTAAATTAAATCGCGTCAAAAGAAGAGCATTGCTCTCCCTTTGGCTCGCAAGTACATACATTTGAGTCATCTATTTCGATACAAGTCTGTGGTGTTTGCTAACCATACTAACCCATTCGATCGTATACTTCCTACTAATATTATAAATGTGAAAGTTTGTTACTCATTAACGCAAAAACTACTGAATGGAACTACTGAAACTTTACAGTAATGTAGCTTATTTATCAGAATAGTATATAGGCTACAATTTATAAAGATTTTGTTTGAATTTTCCAAAATATGACGATAGGAAAAATAGTAGGATTCCGCAATTTTCAACGTAAAAAGCTATAAATTGCCATGCGGGCTGTGGCTAACAAGATCTCTTCTGTGTTACCCCGAATTTAACGCGAGCGTAGCCGCGGGCAAAAGCTAGTTCATCATAAAAACAAACTTAATACCAAAATCAGGTAATTTATTGTACTAACAAAACTACTTACTAACAAATACTGTTACAAGACAGCAGCTTAGAGAATACATTAGAATGTCATGTTGAATTGAACTTTTATCTTCACCAAACACTTCTATGAGATTCTTAGTTTTTTTTTTTAATGAAACATAATCAAATAACGCAGCGAATGATGTCAAAAATCGCAATATAGCATTTCTAAAAAGGAAATCTAGAGTTTAGGGCAATAATACAAAAACAGAAAAATCTAAAAAAATACACACAAATTCAAAACTTTCCTCACTAATGGTGTATTGTTTATAAATCAACCATAATTTAAACAATAACTCTAATTAAGTACCTACACAATTTTATTTATTTAAATTAATCAAATAAACGGAACTAAATAACTGTTTTGCTTAGAGTAAAAACTTGCTAAATAATTTATACAAAAGATTTAGATCAACCATTTTATTGACCACATCTTGCACCGATAGTTGGACAAAAACTAACGTACCATAGCGAACCGGGATTGTTGAGCCACTTACCTATGTTTGAAACTTGGTTGTGTAATACTAATCCAATAGCTGACATCTGGTCGGTCACATCGGTCATTGATTACACGTCTAAATTGCGAACAGTGGCAAGTGGCTCAACAATCCCGGTTCGCGACTGTATGTTACATATTACATTTAGAGCGACATAGTCCCGTGGGGTATACACATTCTCTAGCACTACTGTAGACTTAGCACAGCAATACGCGCCAGTCGTTTCACGCGCGTGATAAAATACCTGACGATTTCTGTCGTCTCTATACTTTTGTTTATTCTTAAGAGGGCGCACACATTTTTTACGAACGTAATTATCAGATCAGGCGGGGAAGAGAAATTCAGGGGCAGGGCAGGGGTAAGAGGCACCACAGACCATAACTCGTCGAGTTATGAGTGATTATGGTCTGTAGAGCCCTCTTATCCCTGCGTTTCTCTTCCCCCACCTGACCTTAGTGGTTTTGGACCAATGTTTAAAAAATCGTGAAAAATAAATTAACTCATATTTAGCCATGAAAAAAAATATGGTTAGACTAAACATATTCTGTAAATTCACAATAAAATTGTTTCATTTGTAATTATAATAAAATCAATGAGAAAAAAAATAAAGTAATAGTTCAACTTTGAAATTATGTACAATGATATTTGAATAATAAAAACCAATAATTTGATGCATGTCTCTCCGTTAATCCCCAGTAGACTATATTGTCTATTAGATAATAACTAGTTTATATCGTTTATGGTAAATTTTAATGGAAAATTTTCAAGTGAAAGACAGCTCTGACGCGTATTTTTGTGAAAACCAACAAATTGGCTAAGTAAAAGAAACCTGTGTTGCTAATAAAATATTTCTTTCCGTTAATCCCTAGAAAAAGAGTTGATTTATATGTTACAGTAGTTTTTCTTTAAAAACTTAAGGATTTATAGCTTTCTAAAGCATTTGAAAATCATCAAAATCACCGAATTTTGTGTGCACCCTCTTAAGATTTGAAATTTCAATGGAATTTTTTAAATTTTCTTTGTAATCCAAAGGTAAGACTAGATATAATTAGAGCAATAATAATTACTACTGTTTGTTGTAATGCTTTCAATACAAACGGTATCAGTACGTCTAGTGCGTTCAAAATGATCATGCAGTCGTTAACGAATCGTTTGCGAGTTATCGGAAAATTGTTTGGAAACTGTTATAGCGCGGAACGTTTGCACAACGGCCGCGGTCGACAGGCCATATTCGCAGTATCGAATTCGGTAACAACTGCATGATCATTTTGAATGCACTAGGCGTACAGCATTTGCGGCGATGCATTGTATTTACTTAAAATGCCTCGCGCATTTTTAAGTAAACACAAGGCATTTCGACATTTAAGATTCAAATCTTAAAATAAAAAGAGTATAGTTAGGGTCAATTCACACCGAGACGAGACGCGACGAGACGCGGCGCGACGATGCATAAAGCGGCCAGTGGTTTCGCGCTGCGCAGCGCGGCGCCGCGCTACGTCTCGAGGCGTAGCGCGACGTACCTGAATGCTCACAGTGAAATGTGAACCTTATCGCGTAGCAAATAAAGTATATTTTGATCAGGGAGCGCTGCGCGCGCAGCACCGCTCCCGCACACCGCGCGGGGGGCGGCGTAGCGCGACACATCGCTACGCCGCACGGCGCTGCGCTACGTCTCGAGGCGCAGCGCTACGCCGCGCTACGTACTCTGTATACTGACAATGAAATATGAACCTTGGCTGTAACAAATAAAGTTTATTTTGAGTTGTTCTATTAAAAAAATTCGTGCAGCGCCGCGTCGCGTCTCGTCTCGGTGTGAATTGACCCTTAGACAGTGACAGTGACAGGTATAATCTATCATGCACGCATCTCTACTCGCGCCTTGCTGTATTGTGGGTGCGTTCATGGATGATCCCTTACTATCAAGTCATTCACTTGCTTGTTTGCCTTCAGGGAATATAACAGACAAGATATGTGACTATACTTCTAAAATTATCGTAAAAGAATCACAGACTGTATGGAATATAACAATGAGCAAGATTATAATAATTGTGTTTACATGTGATGTTTAGAAATTACATTAGTAACTACACAACTAGTCTACTTTTTTATCTCAGTAACTAAATTGACAAGTAAAAAGTAAAGCAGCAAGATGTACCATTACCATCGCGAACAGGGATTGTTGAGCCACTTACCTATGTTTGTAACTTGGTCGTGTAATACTAATCTAATAGCTGACATCTGGTCGGTCACATCGGTCATTGATTACACGTCTAAATTGCGAACAGTGGCAAGTGGCTCAACAATCCCTGTTTGTGACTGTACAATTAAATCTTCAGTCTTCATCTACTCTCTGTTTCTTACTAGTGTTGGACGGTGTCTGAGGCGGAGAATGTGCAGTCTCTCTCCTTTTCCCTGAATGACGAGCACATCCTGACCGATTACTCTCTCTCTGTGACTCCCTCTGAGATTCCCTGTTCGGAGAGAACTGCTTCAACATTTCTACATCGTTGAAAATAACTTGAGCTCCTCCGCCACACGTTGGGACAACATCTCCCTTGTATAGCTTCGTTTCTAACTCTCCGTCTGTATCCTGCTCTTGCGATATCAAGCAGTATTTTGATGCTTTCGAGTTAGCTATATCTTTGACTGTAGTGAGTTTGTTGACAAGTTTACTGTTCGCTATACTTGGCTTCATGACCGTTCCCATTGGGACTAACTTGTTGGGAGCATGTTCTATCCATCCTTTACCATCAGCAGACAATGAACGACGGTGTCTTGGGTTTGCTATGGCTACTCCTCGACGGGATGAAGCAGGGGTGTCTCGAGTTTCTCTTGTGTCACGAGTCTGGGGCATAGAGCTGAACGGAGTGAGCAAATGAGCAGGTAGGGCTCGCGGAGTGGATCCCGGTGTGTAGTCCCTCACACTGGTTTGAGCAGCGAATTCTCCGGTACTCTTGGGCTCCATATCCCCTCTGTCTAAAGCTTCAGCTATAATTCTCAGTCTGTTTTCTTTATCTTCAATAGCATTACGAAGCTTTTCCTTCTCAGTGTTTATCTCTTTAGCTCTTTCGTGTTCAGCGGCAATCTTGTGGTTATATTTCCTTTCTAAAATGCGCTTCATCTTCTCCTTTTCAAGCTTATTCTGGCTAAGTTGCAGTTCTTTTTCTTGCAACTCTCGTTTGAGAGTGCTAGTGTATTCGGTTAGTTCGTTCAGTTTTCTTTTATTAGATGTTGCATCACTCTCTGTGGCTGTTAGACGGTCTTCTAGAGCTCGAATCCTCCGTTCTGATGCAGCCAGCTGCCCTCGGAGAGCTGAATTCTCACTCCGTACTTCTAATGATTCTTTTTCAAGGTCAATCAGGGCTGCTCGGAATCTTTCATCCTTTATAGCTTTGCTTCTCTTCAAGGTTTCTCGTCTAGTCAACCGCATTTCCAAGTGAGCCATCAGTTCCTTGATAATGTGACTGGCTTGTGAGCTGTTCAGCTCTAAGCTCGGGAAGTCAGGACCCAGGCTGTAGACCAATCCTAGGTCTAACTCCAAGTCTTTGGCATCAGGTCGTGCTAAGTTGTCTCGTGCTGCTGCAAAGAGCCTGTTAGCCTTTCTTCGGCCAGAAACTAACCCAATTGTAGCTCCAATATCGTTGACTTGAGCTTTAACCACTTCGACTTCAGCTGCCATCTCCGCAAACCTCATGACTTGGAGTGTTTCATCGTAATCTTCAGCTCGTGGGTTGGCGCAAACTATCATCCGCACTTGACCTTCACCTTCAAAGAAGTTCTTGAACAAATGCGTTATCTTGGACTCACGGTACGGCACCATGTTGTTGGCATTATTAGTTTGGTTCTCTCTTAAGACTTCAAGACAGGTCCGAAGGGTCATTAGAGACTTGTTAATGTTACCGGCTTCTCGTAATCGCTGGCCTGTGTTTTTGGTTCTATTCGTACGCTCGCTGCCAGCCAAATCAACCAAGCTTATTTGGCTTATGGACAGGAACTTTTTGTTCTGGATTACGGCTTCTCCTACTTCATCAACCGGTGCTTGCACGAGTCTTATAGTGAACACGGAGTGACTCCGACTTGATTCTGCATTTAAAGTGGTGTGAGCCATTCGTTTGCGTTTCAACCCCAGATAAAATGCATCAAAGGCTTCTTCTGCAGATTTTATCTCAATCTCCGTAACACCGTGGACGTACATGTTGTGTGCTGCGTCTTCTCTAATGATCTTCGCTGGTAAATTTTTGCTCACCGGAGGCCCATCTTCAAGCAAGTCAAAGACACTGTTGTTATACACTTCGATGTATGAAACAAAGACTGCGTACTGGTTGTCTTCATTGATACCATCAACTTTTGTTACCTCCATTGAAGCCATCGCCAAATCAGGATTTGAATTGTTTTTCTTTCCCATTTTAAACTTATGGAGCTCCTGTTGCCTTTCCAACATGGCTTCCACCTCCGTTTGAATTTCGAACATGTTCATTTTGTCCGGTTTGAACACATATTTGTGTGCCTGGTAGTCGTTTATAGTTTTAAAAATTATGTTCAGACATCTTGGTAAAATGCCACAATTTTGGGGCTCCCCGGTCATAGTAAAGGTTTTCCCGCTACCCGTGACGCCGTAGGTAAATAATAAGCCATTTTTACCCTTAATCAAGCCCTCTACTAGAGGATAGGCAACTTTGTCGAAAACTTCTTGTTGCGCAGTTTCAGGTGGGAACACCTCTTTAAAAGTGTATTTCATGGTCTTACTATTCTCATTTCTGTAGCTCAGAGCCGTCGATGGAGGAGTTAATAACACTGTAGTCGGTGAAATTATCTTCATACACGGTATATCAATGTCCCTTTGCATGGGGCGTAATCGGCAAAATACTTGCACTGGATCCCGCTCCCCTTGCAGATTTTGTTTGCTGCGCGCCGGCGTACGCATTTCGTTGAGTCTCGGTTTTGATTTTGCAGATTTCATAGTCACTAAACTACGTTATTACAACCACAGCACGAAAATCACACCTTGTTTATAGCAAATTAACGTTTCGTGATTTCGACGGTTATACGAAATCAAAGCAACCGCAACCGTTGTCCGTTGATTGAATCCGGACAAATTTAATATTGGTAGGGCAAGGGTCACTTATGTTGTTTCTCTGTCATACACACAATATTTACTCTATCTGTCTCATCGAGCTGTTGACATAGGTAACATTCAATCTTTGTACGGTTATACTCAGCAATGACATTTAGTGTTTCCATAATTTAATAAAGTTCTCCATGTCTCGAAGTAAACTGAAAAGAAGAACTAAGAATTAGATTTTAAAATATACAAAAACAGAAGCAAAATTAAGGTCCATATCCGACTTAGACATATTTTACGAAACACTTCATTCTTTTATTTTTAACCGTAGATATTGAAGGATTATTTTCCCTTCTGATGTAATAATTATTGGCATGGTAACATAAAAAACGTTCTGTTTCACATCAAGGAAAAATATTTGTGCACAATTAAACAAAGGAATACTTTCAACAAATATTATGAAATATCCAAAGAATAAATAGGAAAAGTAAAAAAACATAAAATAAAGCTTTACAAAAGTTACAAAAAGCTTAAAAGTTGTCTCAGGAATGGAACGTTACAAAAGTTACCATTGCATAAATATTTCCACTTAACGGGAGTATTGTAACTAACAAACCTGTTTTGTCCTATCCCAAGCCTCACAAAAATTTTTTTTTTTGAAAAATGTCTAAAATTAGATAATTTCATTGTCTGTGGTAAAAAAATGTCTAAACGATTAACGACAGCTACTTCCTTTAAGCATAATTCAATGTTCTGTTTTTGTAATGTTAAAAGATCTTTACACTATTAAAGCGCTCTAAAAATCACGAGGGTGATAATATCGTGTTCAGCAAACAACTTGGTCAAATCAAAATTAAAGTTATTTTTATTTTTACTTTTTGCTTTTTATTTCCATGGGAAAAATATTTTTTAGAAGCGGCATCATCACACCAAACTGTCAGCTGTCACTGTCAACTTCAGCTGTCTGGTTGCTTGTTTGTTTTGTTGTTGACGCGAAAATTCGATTTTAATCAGACAAAATGCGTTATTTACTGAAACTTTTTTCAGGGAGAGAAATACGATGGCCGACGTGCCGACGTCTGGTCATGCGGCGTTATTCTCTACGCCCTGCTCGTTGGCGCACTTCCATTTGACGACGATAACTTACGACAGCTACTTGAAAAGGTGAAAATAAATGATTTTCCTTTGCAATAGTGTACCGAAGAAGCTTTATACATCTTAGACAAGATCAGCGGTCGTTTAAGTTACGTATAACTTGTCTTTCCTATAGTTTTTAACTGTAAATTTAATTGATAATGTAATTTTTCGCAGGTTAAACGCGGTGTATTCCACGTCCCTCACTTCGTGCCACCAGACTGCCAGCAGCTGCTTAGAGGCATGATTGAGGTCAATCCTGAGAAACGGATGACTGTAAGTAAAGTGTGTCCATTCCTTGCCAATGTAGCAAGGGTGAAGGGTGTTAAAAAGTGTGTCCAATCTTTTGTCAGGTCTGTTAAAAGGACACTAGTTATATATTTCCTAATACATTCATTCTGTAAAGTCACCGAGTCATTATGTCTGTAGTAGTGATGTGCCGGATCATTAAAAAAGTATATCCGCGGATACGGATCTGAATACGGATAATTTGAGTCAAGATCCGCGGATACGGATACGGATACGGATCTTTATTTTCTTATTCATTAGGTGTCAGCACCCGCGGGTTTGAAACGATAGTTTACGTTACGCTCGCCGCAACGTCAGGGAGGACATTGTTTTGACTTGCATTGCGCGGATAGTTACTTTTGTTTTGGTTATAAAGATCTATCTATCTAGGTGGCTGCAATGTAAAAGTGCCAAATATTTGAATTAAATACATAAAAATACTCCGAATGGATTTTAATCGTTTTTTAATTCTACCTCATCACATGAAAACGATCCGTAAAAGATCCGCTCGAAAAGTAACGGATACAGATACGGATACGGATTTTTCTTTTCCCTCGGATATCCGCGGATACGGATACGGATATCCGGAACATCACTAGTCTGTAGTCATTGGTTTGTATGTTATTGGCATACATCTGTGAGTTGCATTGGCAGACTAGTGATATAACCATAGTTTTTGTACCAGGCAAGTAAAAGACACCAAATAGTTTTAAGGGCTCCATACCCATAGGGTAAAAACGGGAACCTATTACTGAGACTTCTCTGGCAATCCATCTGTCACCAGGCTGCAGCTGAATCTCAAAGACTGTTGAAATTTTTACAGATGATGTATTTCTATTGCTGCTATAACAACAAATACTAAAAATAAAATAAATTAATGACTTACAGAGCACTCCCGTAGAACAGTCATGATTTTTTTGGTTCAATATAAATAAAAGTAACAGGTAGACTCTTGAAATATTCACATAATATTTAAATGTATATCAACTTTAAAAGTAATTATCAATTAAATAAATAAAATAAGTATCTGAGGGCTGCTCCCATGCTAAAACATAATTTGCTGTAGTTTTTTTTTCTGATTATTAATAACAGGAACATGTAGACAATTGAAATGTGAAATGGGTGAAAATTTATGAATGTCATGGAACCCTTCATAGGCAACTCCGATTTGCAACTAGTTGGTGTTTTTGTTTTCGGCTGAAGTGCCATGTATCTATGGCCAGTAATAAATAAAAAAACCGGCCAAGTGCGAGTCGGACTCGCGCACAAACGGTTCCGTACCAAAAACAGCAAAAAAACTGGTGACAGACTAACAGACAGACAGACAGCGAAGTCTCAATAATAGGGTCCTGTTTTCACCCTTAGGGTACGGAACCCTAAAAAGTGTTACCCTCTAATTGTAATGCTTCTGTCCACAGCTAGCCGAGATCACCCGGCACGGCTGGGTGACGGCCGGCGGGCGAGGCGAGTTGGAACAAGAACTGCCCATGATGGAGGTCGTCCAGACCAGGGTGCTGCCGAGCGCTGAGGCGGTGGACCCTGATGTTTTGCAGGTATGTATAGACAACCTGTCTGTATTAGGGATGTCATGAATGTTCGCATTGTAATGCAAATATAAGCCTCTTTTTTATTTAAATGCAAATGTGTCCATGTTCATTTTGCTACAATCACTTTTTTTATGTTAGATTTTTTTTGTATTCAATTACAATTATTACAATATTTATATTGTTGATTTTAGCACTTTTTTTATGTTAAATTTCTTTAAAAAATGCTTTTGTATTCAACTACAATAAAATTATAATGTTGATTTTGTGACCATAACTTTTTATGCTTTAAATTATTAAAAAATCGACTGTACATTTTTGAACTGGACTCCATTTTGTTTTCAGGCTATTTGCAGTTTAGGATGTTTCAAGCAACGTGACAAACTGATACAAGAACTCCTAAGTCCACAGTAAGTCTTTGAGATAATTAGCTTGTAGATCAGGGGTTCCCAAAGTTGTCTGGGCTACGACCCACCTAATACAAGCTTACAAAGTTGAGACCCATGAATAAAGGATTTTACAAAATACAAACGAAGTATCAATACATTTTTTAAGTACTTATTTAATTCCGTGGATGACCGAAAATCTCTCCAAACTAATTCGAAAACA